>WSTJ01000026.1:0-61387 GCA_019623705.1 Ceratobasidium sp. 428
AGCATGACCATCCCACCCGCACTTGCTATAATCCATTTCCACCCTACACCCATTCTCCCAACCGCATTTGCGCCTTTGCTTCCGTCTTGAGCCCACTCCTCCCATGCCGCATGCATCTGCAGCACAAACGCCTGAGCTTCGGGAGACTGCTGTCCCTGGTCATGGAACGAATGCGGGTCGACGACCGGGCTAAGCCACCCTGCCGAGTTTATGTGTTGAGTAGAGATGATAGTGCGCACTCGTTCAGCAGCTGGCAGGTTTGTATGTACGCCAGAAACGAGGGCTAGACGGTATGTACACGCTGCGAGGAGCGCGGTGGAGGCCGCATCGGGAAAGGTGGAAGGGTCGTCTGCGTAGTTGTAAAATAAGCCGTCTGAATTCTGACCGTATAAATGTTGAGTTTAGTAGAGAAAATAGAACTTGGTGGACCACGTACGAGATGAGACCAGGTTGCGTCCAGGATCTCGCTGGTCCAGTTCTCTAAATCCCGAGTTTGACTTTTCAAGGGATTCGCCCATTGGCTTCCCCGGATCGTCGCCAGAACCCTAAGCATGCCCATTGCAGCCCATCCGTTACCTGTACTCCAATGTCCCGTATCGCTTAAACTCCCCATCTTGATATGCTGCCACATCCCTGTTCCGTCGAGCAGCGCGTCTCGATACAGCTTCACCTGGTTGTAGGCTTCCTGGAGCAGAGTCTGATTGCCGTTTATCACGCCATAGTATGCCAAGAACGGCGGAACCATATAGATGAAGTCGGACCAGAGTTGAACTTCGTCTGAGCGATGTGAGATGGCGCCTGTAGGAGATTTAGGTGCTATAGTAAGGAGGTACGTGAGCTGATCGGTCGCGGCTTGGCCAAAGTTTCCGCCCTGGAACAAGTTGAGTAATTTATATAAATTATCAAATGACCTTCTCGGACTCACCGATGCGCCGGTCCAGTTAGCAATCAGCACGCCAATGCCATTACTCGCCGGGTCGGCCGCACTTCCGTCGTCCATGAGGGGCAATTGGCCACCCTTTTTGCTCTGTACGATCTGTTGCGCCATACCAATGACGTCACTCAGTGAGTCTGGTGCATCTCGCGACGGCGGAAACTTTTCGCTAAACACAGAGTACGATGGCGTATCAAGCTCGAGCAGTGTTTGCGAGCGCACGCCTAGTTCCCAACTACGGACCCGACGCAACCGAAGAGGATTAACCTTTGCGTTGCCAGAGAAGGTTTCAACGAACTCACCTGAGTTTAGCTGATTCCGCGAGGCGCTGTTTGACGAGGTCCGCCGCGGAGGTATTTAAACCTATACTTCCGTCTGTCGCTGCCACGGCCGTCACCCACGCGAGCAGGGTGCATGTCCTGAAGATCATTATTGATAGGCCGATCTATTTAATATGGGTCTATATCAAGTTACGTAGAGATCTTATATCCAGATTGACCGAGACAGCTGGTAGGAAACAAACAGTGGTGGGAAGGATAAAGTGTTGGTGAGGGATAACCAGGTTTGTCATGACTGAGCATATTTATCGCCTAACGCGCAATGACGTTGGCCAGATAATATTGGTTCAAGTGTAGGCGCGCCTGCCATGTGGACGCGTTCGGCACCGTGATGTCATGGTCGGGAGCAACCTTGAGCGGAGGTTTGTGGCTGTGAGCCATGGAACAAGCGCTGAGCGCAAAGTCGTTCAAATCTCAGATGTTTCTTCCCAGAAAGTGTATAAATCACGAGTCGAGTATCATGAAAAGGTGATGTCAAATCATATATGAATCTAGATAGGAGTGATAGTGTAGATGACGCCCTGCAGTGAATGGAATGAAACATGGTGCGAGGTCGGCGCTCTCGCCCATCAATAGACCAAATGAGCAAAGCTTAGGCCTTGCAAAGCAAATAACAGCCGTGTCCAATGTATCCTACATGATACGCTCTAGTTGTATCTTTCACGCCTGAGAAGCCACTCACGGCGACATGGAGAGCTTGTGCCAGTGCTTATCCTGGTTCATCTACTAGCTATATCAGGGTAAACCTTTTGGGCGTCCAGCTCTTCCCATCTCTCGCATATGAAAACTAAGACTACCCGAGAGCGGTGTTTACATATGCTTAGGCTTAACTCTATCCTAGGCCAATCACAGGATTTGTACTTCAGCGAAGTACTCAACCCACGAAAAGGTTTGCTACGGTCATCAGTATGTCAGTTAGAGCCCAAGAAACCAGCGCTTTTCGGCTCTGATCCTGGGACTGTACGGTTACGAAGCCGCTGGAGCTCCGGCCCAGCCACGCAAAGCACCGCTACACACCTATCATAGTTAGATTGAATGCGCGTCTCGAAAGCTATATTCGCCCGGTGGAAGAGGCTAGAAGCCATGATAACCTGCCTCTCATTCCGCCAAATATGTCTAGACTATCAGCCTTGTTTGGCCATACACAGGAAATGCCAGCACAAACAGCGATACTCTTACCAATTATAGCATTTTACTCCCTGGATACCGGCTTGAATGCGTAATATTATTCAATAATAAATCATATTTCAAGGTTTGGAATGCAGTGTTTTGAGCGCAGTCGACTTTATCATATCACTGGAATAGAAGACTGCGCGTTCGGTGTCTCAGCTAGGGTGGGCCAGTGAGGGCCAGAAAAGGAGCGTCGATTGGCGCTAATATCATACCATATAAACCTTTTGGAGATGGTGCTCTTCCAACCATATCCCTTTCCCATCTACGCGCTCGCTTTCAATTCGACCTTTTCGTGAACGCTATTTCAAGCTGTACTAGTAGCGACATCGCATAGAGTCTGACGTGTAAGCGTGGTGAACACTAGCCAAGCTCCGCCACGAGTAACGCTTTGGTGCAATTCTAGTAGTTTGCGATTGTTTCTACAATGCCTATCAATCCCGTAAACTCACCACCCATTGATGAGCAGTCCGTTTCGCTCTCGGTCCCATACTCCACACGCTAACACCCATTACTTTCTCCCTTGTAGCCGACTGGCATATCGAGCCAGTGAACGTCCAAAAAATGCTACCCCAGAACGAGCGCCTATCATAAAAACCAAGTCAGTCATCGGTCTTCTTAGTATAATTCACTCGTGTCCCAGACCCGTTTTCTAGACTCTTTGCTCTCATAATCGGTATCAATGCCTACCCCGAGCTCAAAAAACTAACTGGCGCTGTGGCCGATGCCGAAGCCGTACAACAATTCCTGGTCAAGGACCTTAACGTCCCACCCGACAACATCAACATCCTGCTTAACGCTAATGCCACCCGGAAGGCAATCATTCAGGGATTCAAGGCTCTTCGAACAGATACCCGCATTCAGAAAAGTGATCCGATTCTAATATTTTTCGCTGGACATGGTGGTCGTGGAAAAGCCTCCCCTGAATGGAAGCAGAAGTACGGATACAATGACATTCAGGTTCTATTTCCTTATAACTATAACTCAAATACACGTGAATCAACGGACGACACGAATCAGTGCATCCCTGACACCACAGTTCGAGGACTTTTGAACGACCTTGCGGAGACGAAAGGCAACAATATTGTGAGGCAATTAATTCGCTTCCGCGGCAGTATTCGCACACCTAACTCTTTTACAACCATTATAGACATTGATTCTCGACTCATGTTATTCCGCATCGGGTGATCGAACTGACGGCGAGGAGAGCGGAAGCTCCGGTCGAATTGCCCGCGACGCTGAAGTTGAAATCAAAGTACCCTGCGACATCGACGCAAATGTTATGTCGTTCACTCCGGCTGGCCAGAGCTCAAAAGAGGCGCGCGTTCCCGAGCTACCACTTCATACCGATCAAGCTTCGCACGTGCTTCTTGCAGCAGCGGGTTCTAATCAAAAAGCCTGGGAAGGATCGGGGAGAGGCGATTTCACCAAGGTACTATTAGCAGGCATCCGAGCCGGTGGAGCCCGGGAAATAACCTACGAGGATCTGATAGTCTCGTTAGAACGGTTGCCTGGCGAGTGAGTGGCTCTTTCTTTTCAATTTTTGCTAGTCTTAGTTCTATCGTTCCCCAGCCAAACACCACACTGTTATGGTTGCCACAAATCTCGTATCCTTTTCAATTTCCCAAAACCTCCTCGAAAATCACCTTTTATTCCAGTGGACTTCGTGCGAGACGTCTGGGTTCTCCAAGCCGGTTCAGCTTCAGGCATCACGAAAGGTTCAGTGTGGGCATTGTACAACACACCGACAGGTGATTCACAGCTCGCGGGCTACCTTCAAGCGCTCGAGCCCGGAGTTTCATCCACAGCGTTTACCGTGCCCCAACATGGCGGCTCAAACCCGCTCATGGCTCCCCCACCCAAACGGACTAGCATTACACGAATGTATGCGCGACAGTTCCAGCCTGGTTCTGGTCAAGAGCTCCGTGTCTACTTCTCGCGCGAGGTCAAATCGCTCATTTCTAGCTCACAGGCGAACAGTCATACTCCGAAGAGTACACTCGGAACAGCCCAGGGCGAGATCGGTTATATACCATGCGAAACACTAGGAGACGCGCAAGTTGCAGTAGAGCTCTGCTGTCCAGGAGCTCATAACCTAGGGGAAAATGCAAAAGTATTGTTTACTCTACGATCTGAGCTGGCTAGGCGGTATGGTGCCGCAACATTGGAGTTTCCAACGCCAGCAGAGAGAAACGCAGTCGATCGAGTGTTGTTTGCAGCGGCGCGCTGGCATTGGCAGCTGAAACGAACAAACTTATCCAGTAGGTCTAAATCGATTGTGAAGCTGGAATTTATGAAGCTAGGAGTTGGGCGCGGTGGGCATGTTGTCCCGTTAGAGGGACAATTGAAGAATCTGGTGGACAGTGAAGGGGTCGTCGACATCAAAGTCAGGGAAGAGGATCAATATGGTCTCAAGATCTCAAGCCGGAGTAACGCTGAACTTTACATCCGAGTGTTTTATTTTTCCACAAGGGATTTTTCTGTTTGTATGTCGTCTGCCCGCCCCCTCGGTCTTTACGTGGCTAACTTTGATGATCTCAGTGGACATGTTTGGCCACACCAAAGCCAACGGCAGGCCAGACCCGGATATCCCCAAGGGCGGCCAGCGCGTTATTGGTGATGAGGCCGATGGGGGATCTTTGCTATCTTTTAAACTTGAACCGGAGCAAAAACTCGAATTGGGGTACATCAAAGTGTTTTGGTGCACGGACCCCCTTGAACTTGACGATATTGCACAAAGTTCGCCATTCGATACCGGCGCTTATCAGGGAGAAGGAAGGGCGCCGATCATAACGACGGCTGGACAGTGGGGTGCAGAGCTTATCACTCTGGTACAACGAGCGTAACAGTAATACGCCGTTAAGTCAGAATAGGCGATTTTAGGACAGTGATCATACTACATACTAATGTACATGTAATTCGGCATTTGACTGTTATCAATATAAACTTTAGTTAACATGATATACTTTTAGACCTGAGAGTTGCACCGGCGTGTACTAGTACGACACTGACTCTTGGAACCTGTATCCACGCCGATGATTGCTGTGAAACCGGTAAAAAAGCAGTCAATCCCGATGGTTATTTCGGAACAGATGCTCGCTTGTCCCAAACATATGGACAATCCTGTTGATTAGCTATAGTTTTAGCCTTTGATGCTGATTTAATTATTATTTGTAGGGCCAAGTTGGGTTAGCCACCTGTGTTAGCCACCTGCGTACTACTTCTCCGGTAACAGAACTTACGGCCCAATAGTAACCGTTGGGGGGATTTTTGTTCGAAGAGGCCGAATATCGTGAGATAAATCGTTGTGATATATAACAGCTATGGACCTGAGGAAAATGTGGGCCTGTCGTTCGAGGTGCAAGATCTGCGAGAATTTACATCTGCAACGCGCTCGGCGCTTTACGAAGTAGGCAGGCTTGGATTCACGCATGTAGGATTGACATCGATCCGCGTGTTGAAGATTCTCACCAGTCGTTAGGGTTAGCGGGCGAGGGTTCTTGTACCTTGCCATCACTAGACTAGCTATAAAGCGGCTCATATTATGTATGTGGCACTCATCACTCCACACTTTAGGGCTCGGGCTGAAGTCTATTTATTCTTCTTGGCCTGACGAAACACTCTTATAAACAAGGTGCTCTATACAAAGCATTATATACCTTGCAAGGTAAATACAACCGCTATCTACAGGTCTTTGATTCTGACTACCTTGCTCAGCGGCCTGATGGGGCAATTAGTTGTTTTGGTGATAGCTGGACTCTGTTACGTGTTCGGGTAATCACGTTTCCCAGGACGTCAAACACGTGTCATGCTTGAACTTTTCCATAGGCAACGAAAAACGGTCCAAAGTGGGGAGGCAGCAGTTATTTATTCATCGACTATGGGACTTGACAAGTCAGTGCCCTATAACCGCCCTAATAGCCGCCCCAATAGCTGATTGATATTTCTCCCTGACCCACCTATATTTATTAGTGAACCAGCCTCCAAGCTCCACGCACTCGTCGTTGGGATTGACCTTTATGCCCAACTCCACGCCCTAACTGGCGCTGTTGCGGACGCAGACGCGATCACAAGTTTCCTCGTAGACGATCTCAAGGTTCCCCGCAGGCAAATTGTCGACTTGCGCAATGAGGTTGCTTCTCGAGTAGCAATTGTCCGAGCTCTGCAGGAGTTTCAAGAAAATCCTAGTATTCAGAGTGGGGACCCAATCTTGATCTTCTATGCTGGACATGGTGGTTTAGGTCAGGCGAAGCAGCAGTGGCAGACAGAGTATGGTTATGATGAAATCCAGGTTATATTTCCTTGCGACTATGGAACCAAGCCCCAGGGATCGAAAGAGACCGTTAACTGTATTCCTGATCGGACCATTCGGATACTTCTTAATAAGCTTGCAGAGGCCAAAGGAAATAACATTGTGAGCTGACTAAGTTCCAGATCATAACGATGCCCCCTCTGATACGTATTTTCAGACGGTTATCTTCGACTGTTGTCATTCGGCGTCTGGGAGCCGGGTTGAGGATATAGATGATCCAAGTTCGAGTCGGATCGCCCGCGATGCCAATGTTCAGGTCACTGTTCCATATGACATCGATTCAGACATTGTCCCGGCAAATCCCCAACCACTTGGCCTCCCCGAGCGAAAGATGAGCGATTCTCGTAGTCCAAAATTACCGCTCTACACCGACCAAGCTTCACATGTTCACCTCGCGGCTTGTGGGTCTGAAGAAAAAGCATGGGAGGAAGGAGGTCGAGGCGTGTTTACTACCGCGTTGTTGAGCTGTATTCGGGCAAGCAGAATCAACAAGATTACTTACCAAAATCTACTCGATGCCTTGCCGAAGTTATCAAAGTGGGTTTCGTCCTGGCTCATTCGCAAAGTTTTTATTGAAATATCCAGCAGGCAAACTCCACACTGCTACGGAATCCATAAATCTCGCATCTTGTTCAACTCTCGGATTCCAGCACGCAAAGCCACCCTGGTGCCTGTCCAACGCGAACACGATACGTGGATACTGCAGGCTGGCAAAGCGTCGGGTGTGACAAAAGGCTCAGTCTGGGAGCTTTATGATCAGTCGACTGAGGACTCTCGGACTCTGGGTCTGCTCCACGCGCATACACCCAAGGTTTCATCCACGATACTCGAGGGTGACATAAAATACCTTCACCCGCTGAACTCTGTGGCAACGGGGCGCATTGGCTTGGGGCGTTTGTATGCACGGCTGATTCGGCCAGGAACAGGCCATGAACTTCGCGTTTACTTCTCGCCTGAAGCCAAGAGCCTCATCTTCCCACCCGGGTGTGACGACGATGCAATGGACATAGAAGCGGCAGAGGAGCAAGAGATAGGATATACTGTCCATCCAAGTCCCGGCAAAGCAGATATAATTGTCGAGGTGTATCATCCAGCAGATGTTACATCCGACCGCCGCCCGCTAGACACCGAACCTGTGGTCACATTCACGCTCTGCAACCCTCAGGCTGAGAGAATTGGAATGGCCAAGCTAAAGAACAGAACACGAGCACGAAGAAACGAAGTAGAGGCTGTTTTATTCGCAGCAGCTCGATGGAACTGGCACCTGGAGCGAACAGGCCCATCGGGTGCACGATCCGTCGTGTCGCTAGAGCTGATGAAATTGGGCACTATGTACGGAGATTATATGATGCCCGTAAACGAGCCTTTAGAGAATTTGAACAAGGCAGGGGTGGTGGATATAAAGGTGAAGGAAGAAGACCAGTATGGGATCAAACTGTCCAGTCAAGTACAGGTCCCACTGTATATTCGAATGTTTTACTTCGATCCCAGCGATTTTTCCATCCGTACGTCAATCTCAATACCACCTAGAACTGATAAGTATATCTGAAGTGACCTGTATAGTCGACATGTTCGGACATAGTCGAGCCAATGGTCATCCAGATCCCGATATCCCAGCGCACGGCCAATTAATGATCGGGGATGGGTCGAATAGCGGTGCTTTATTATCGTTCGGGCTTGCACCTGGCACAGAGCTTGAGATGGGATTCATCAAGGTGTTTTGGTCGACGGATCCACTTGAACTAGATAACGTCGCGCAAGATTCGGGCTTCGGGTTTAGTACATACGGAGAAACTAGTGGCAGGAAGGTTACGTTGGCAAGTAGGAATGCACCGAAAGATTGGGGTACTGTTCTTCTCACTATGGTACAGCGAGCGTAGTAGAGTACGTAGATCAAGCTATTACAGTAGATAGGTCGCCTTCACAAGTATTTATCCAAGTTTGTTAACTCTCCAAGAGATCGTAAAAGCTTTGTGTCAGCTACGCACGACAATAGAATAAACAAGAGAAGCAGTTACAAACGGGCAAAATACCCTCTTGGAATAGCTATCTAGCTCCGAAACTAGTTGCCCATTATTTTTAATACTTCCGAGTCAGATTGTCCAAAAAGGTGAAGCGACACCGTGGTTGTGGGATGAGTTACATATTTGCATCCGGGCCTGTTTGGACGGATAGTATCCTGAGCAGGACCCCAGAGTCACTCCGGAGCGTGGGAGAAAGGCTATTACCTAAGTGGACCTGTGCTACCAATATTAACTTAATCACATCACGGTATGATTCACACATATGAAGACTATAACGGCGTGCATTTCGATCTGTATTCGGCCTCTTATTCCCCAGGCTATGCGACTACGTTCTCAGAATCACTATTCACACACCGCCTCGGAAGCGAGTGTCCAGCTCAAGCCGCGCACACCTGCACAGGTTGCCCAAATCAGCTAGTGTATTGCTTGATGATCCAGACGTGGATTGATGAGTATGCGAGATGGCAAATTCTGCGGACATTAAGCGATCGCCGAGGGTACTTTAAGACCGCCAGCTGCGCTTGTATCTACTTCGCCTCGATTCTCCTGTTCATAGTATTCTATCTAAGCTTATTCTTAATATCCTGTCATAAGTACACCCCGTAGCTCCTTTTCGTAGAGCATTATGCAAGCTATCCTGAAAATCTTTCAGTGGAGAGCCAACAAGTACGCTCTACATATCTTATCTTGACGCAGTAAGCCAATATGATATTTTCTTTACTTAGGAAACATTCTGCTCCTGCTGGCAAGGCCGCTCAGGGAGCTCTTAAGCCGATATCCATTACCCTCCACAAGTCGGTAGCCAGTGCTAGACAGCCTGTTTCTGAGCTAACATTACATCTTTTGATAGTACATCTGATTCCAGGCTTTATGCGCTCGTCATAGGCGTCAATTCCTATCCTAAGCTCAAGCCCCTCACTGGGGCCGTGGCAGATGCGGCCGCAATGGAAGATTTCTTGGTCAATGACCTTAAAGTACCTCCCGATCATATCATCAACTTACGGAACGACCAAGCCACCCGCGGAGGAATCATACAAGCTTTCCGACGACTTCGAGACAGCCCTCGTATTCACAAGGGTGACCCTATACTGATATATTATGCTGGGCACGGAGGAAACGGAACAGCTCCGGCGGAATGGAAGACCAAGTACGGACACGACGAGATTCAGGTTATCTTCCCATACGACTACGACCTTCCTGTTCCCGGGTCAAAAGAGACCGTGAACTGTATTCCGGACAGGACTATTGGGATGCTTCTAAACGAACTGGCAGTGGCCAAGGGAAATAACATTGTAAGCCTATAGGCCGCCGAACTTAACTCTGCTGACTAATCATGGTATACTCCGGCTCAGACTGTGGTGCTTGACTCGTGCCATTCTGCCTCTGGTAACCGGGGTAATAACATCGACGACACGGCTTCCGGTCGAATTGCTCGCGAAGCCGATGTTTCGGTCCAGATTCCCGGAGATATCGATTCAGACATGTTTCCCACTGCTGCCGTTTATAGCGGTCTACTTGGCCAGACTGAAGGGGAATCACGCCACCCTGAGCTGCCGCTTTACACAGATCAAGCCTCTCATATCCATTTAGCAGCTTGCGGCTCTGAGGAGAAGGCTTGGGAAGAAGAAGGAAGGGGCGTGTTCACCGCAGCTTTGCTGAAATGTATTCGGGGAAACGGAGTCGATAAGATCAGCTACGAGAATCTCATGCTCTCGCTGCCTATGTTACCGAAGTAAGCCCACTCACTAATAGTAAACAATGTTGTTCACTCTCAAATCATGGTTTTACAGACAATCCCCTCATTGCTACGGCATCCACAAGTCTCGCATTCTCTTTGACTCTCGTGTCCCTTCCTATAAAGTCATGTTTGTCCCCGTTAAACTCGAGCGCGATACCTGGGTACTTCAGGCTGGTGCAGCCTCTGGCGTCACGCTCGGTTCAATCTGGGAGCTGCGTGCTAAACCTACGGAGGATTCGAAACCTCTTGGTCAGCTTCAAGCGCGGACACCTCAAGTCTCGTTGACGGTCCTTGCTCCCGAATCTGACTATAAAGGTGTCCCTCCGTCACATATCCTCGGATCTGCGGGTCTAAACCGACTATATGCGCGACAAATCCGAGCCGGGACTGGTAACGAGCTCCGAGTATACTTCTCGCCTGAAGCCAAATGACTGGTCTTTGACAACAATCATGCGCTGAGCGCGGCCGGAGCGAATGACTACGAGGTCGGATACGTTGTCCATCCAGCACGAGACAGCGCGGATCTCATCGTGGAGGTATATTGCCCTAAGTTTGGGCCAGGCTTGCAGGGGACAAGTGCGGAGACGGAAGTAGAGTACACTCTATGCGATCCCCAAGTTTTGAAATATGGCGTCGCAAAGCTCAAACAGCGAACACGCGCAAATTTGGATGAGGTGGAGCACGTTTTGTTCGCCGCGGCTAGATGGAACTGGCATTTGAAGCGGGCTAGCCCGTCACCGCGATCGAAATCAACTGTATCGATGGAGTTCGTCAAGTTGGGGACCATGTTTGGCGATGAGATGGTTCCCGTCGATGGTCCATTGGAGAATCTGAACAAGACTGGGATCGTAGACCTCGTAGTGCGGGAGGAAGATCAGTACGGAATTCGTTTGACCAGCCAGGCAGGCGTTGCACTTTACGTTCGGGTGTTCTATTTTGACGTAGACTTATCTATTGGTGTGTTAACCTTATAATAGCCCGAACTCGCGCTTAGCTGAAATTTAATTGTTAGATGACATGTTTGGACATAGTCAGGCCAACGGACGGCAGGATCCTGAGCTTCCCATGCGCGGGTCATTCCTTGTTGGTGACAGCTATGACGGAGGTCCACCGTTCCCCTTCGGACTTGGCGAGGGTGAAGACATTGACGTTGGATTTATCAAGGTGTTTTGGTCAACTGATCCACTTAAACTCAGTAACCTGACTCAAGAGTCGCCGTTTGGGGTGCAGGCCGGGGTAGGAGCGAGGAAGGTGCTGACACAACAGGCAAAACCGGTAAAGGAGTGGGGAACTCTACTCATGACGCTGGTACAGCGCGGGTAGGAAGGTGGTAATGACCCAATGCACACTATGTATGGCTATATACCTAGGTCTAATAATCGTGTATGAAGTAACTGTCTTCGTATTCCTCTTCGAATTAATTTTCTACCAACGATACATTTACGGGTTTATAAAGCATCCGCGTCCACGAAAGCCACCAGCCCATATGAAAGGGAGCGAACCTGAGCAGACGAGAGAACTCAGCGCGTTTGTTTGGTCTTTGTACACTCTTGGGCGCCGGATGAACGCGGGTGTCGCTAGGTTGGGTTTGAAAAACTACCCCTGTCTTGTTTCGTCTATACTATATGCATTAATTTAAGACAGGGGTTGTTAATTTACCGATGGAATCAACAAGTTTGATGTTATGATTAATGCTCTCCATCTTGGAACGCGATACTCGACTGGATAGGAAAGCATTTCACAGTTGGGGCTGAGAAGCAGTGCAAGAAGCTCCCGGCGTCAAAGTCATCTGACCTTGCACGTGGTCAGGGCGCGCGGCAAACAACGCGTGCTGAACACGCGCTGGGCTTCTTGAAATTATAGGCTCAACCTGCTCACTTCCACGACTTGCAACGACACGACTCAGTATGGCTCACTCTTCACCTATGGGAAAATATGGTATTCTCCACATCGTAAACCGCAAAAACAACAGTCCTGCGTATTCGTATCCTGTCGATAGCGAGTATACTACCTTTGGCCGGTACGTTTGTGATATATCCTATTGTGTCTTAAGTTGTCACCACGAGGCTGATTCGATTCTTATTGTGCTGTGTAGTGACGACGGGTGCGATATCAGGCTGCTCTATGGTTGGGTATCTGGTCTCCACTGCAAGCTGTTCTTTCAAAACGCCAAGGTAAATACCGGATATAATACGAATTACTTACTGGGAAAGCTCGCTCACCCTAAACCCTCAGGCTTTTCTCACCGTATATGGTCTCAATGGCATCATCGTTGATGGGTGCCACATTGCCCGAAATCCCGATGCTGACGGGGAGTCGTCTGAGACGACTATCCCAATCATGAATAACTCTCAAATTGAAATCTACCGGAAACGCTTCGTATTCGAATACCCCTCCAAGGAATTACGTGCCAAAGCTTTGGCTGTGAGTACGAATCTATTGTTCACAACTGCTACTTACGTATGTTGTATGTCACATCAGGAGCCTGCAACTGTTAAACCTAGACGCACGCTCCGGCTATCTATGATTCAATCCGCACAAGTCTTTACTCCCTCGAAACCCTCTAATGCCCAGACTCCCAAGTCGCATCGCCGTCGCCGGTCGGAAACCCTCGCCGAACAGCTTCAGAGCCCGATCAAGCCGTTCTCACCTGCGCGACCCTTACCAACTACCAACATGGGCCACGAAACGCTCTCTGCAGCGGACGAAGAACGTGAGGTCACATTGGTCGGCGCCCGCGGCGCACAAAGTGTTGTCGTATTGGAGGAAGAGAAAGACCTGGTTGTGGTTGAGGCTGTAGGCGACGATTCAGACGACGAAGATCTTTCAGACGAAGAGGAAATCATCAGGGACAAAGAAAACGAGAACCCTTTCGATGTTGGACGCTCTCCAGGGCAGTCATCAAACGCTCCTTCTACCGCATCTTTCCCCTTGCCCTCTGGCCAACACGCATCCGCTCCTTCAGCCCCTCGTCGTGCCTTTACGTCACCTTATGCTCCTAGTCGGCCAAGTCTCCATCGCAGCTCGGCTTCGGTCCCAGCTCCAGCGCCACCTCCGCCACCAGCGATGACGCCTCAACAACCAGCCCGCACACCTGCTAGGCGAGCCCGGTTCTCTTTGCACAAGGCCGTCCTGCTTCGGTCCGCCCAGCGTCAACTCATCGAGCGTGAACGCCAGAACCAGCTTCAAGCGCGCGAGACGACAATCTTTGACGAAGAATCCGACGCCGAAATGACTGATGTCGAACCCGAGCTTGCTGATGAACCCGAGTGCGAACCGTCTGAAACTGTGAGTGACGTTAAATTTTTATTAACGCGGAGGTGGCTATGCCGTTCCAGACTTTCACGTGACCGTGGTGCTGAAAGCATGTTTGCTGACTTGTGTTTCATTTTCTGTAGGCGGGTGATGCGAAGCTCGATGGGCACCTTGCAACTGAGGTGAAACAACTCTCCGTTCAGGATGTTGACGCCGAGGAAGAAGATGCTGTTGAAGCCGTCGTGTCTCCTGTTCGCCAGAGGACCAACCGGGACGCCAACGGTTCGTTCAGCGACGAATCTGAGCGGTCTATGTCCGAAGGTGATGTCTCTGTCACCGAGTCTGAGGAAAGCGATATCTCCGAGGAGCACGAACAAGAGGACAAGGGCACTCCACTGGGCGCCCGGATTCAGAACTCGATCTCGTCTTTGGGTAGCTTCTTGCCCAGCCTGCTGAGGAGCCCGGCCAAGGCGATTGAAGAGCCTCAGGAAGAGGAGGACATTGTTGATCAGGTCGCGTCCAAGAACCGTGCGTCTGGGCCTACCGTAGTCAAAGTCGAGCCCGAGGAAGAGGAAGACGCGCACGAGGTCCTTCGTTTTGGGTCCGATTCCGATAACGAGGAAGAGCCTGACGAGCCTGAGGTCAACGACCAGCTTGCCGATACGCATGAGCCTGAGGAGCCGTCTGCTAGCGATGAAGAAGACGTACACACTCCGACTGAGCTCGAGACTACGCCTGTGGATATTCAAGAGGGTCAGGTTGTTAAGAATGAGCCTGCCGATTACTTTGAGGATGAGCCGACGGTTGAATCTACTCCGGTCCAACCTCGCAGACTGGTATGTTTATTTTTATGACCGTTGTGAAATTGTTATTAATTTCTACGAACAGAACGTATTTATGACTCCCCAAGTCGCCCGCCCCAACTTTTCTCGCCCTGCCGCCGGTCGCAAGTCGGTCGCGGTTGCTACGCCGGGCAGTGCGGTGGGCGACGTGAGCTGGCTTCCAGGTCGGGTACCTGTGTCGACGCAGCATGTTGATAGCGATGAAGAAGAGGAAGAAGAGGAGCCCGAGCAAGAGGTTGTAATCGAGGAGCCTAATGTTGCTCCGGAAGATGTGAAGAAGCAGGTGTCTGAAATCGGATTTGAGGAAAAGGTTTGTCCTATAGTTCGATTTGTGGGTGGTTTTTGACTCTGGTTTTATTCAGGCCGCCCGTCGCCAGTCTGCTCTTGCCGTTCTTGCCGCTGGTCCCCGTCAGCTCCCCTCGCGCCGTCAGTCCGTCGCTCCGAACGCGGTCAAATCCGAGGCCATGGATCCAAACAACCGTCGCATGACCATGGCCGCGGTCGCCCTAGCACCTATCTCCGGTACCCCCCAACATGCATCCGCTCTCGCTCAATCTTCCGAAACAGTTTTGACAGATGAGAGCTCGGACGAAGAAGCGCCTCCCGAGAAGCCTCTTGACACTCTGCGCAAGAAAATTGACTATATGCGCCGCCAGAGTATGCATCGCGCTGCCCGCGAGTCGCCCATTGGCCCATTGTTCGGGGATATGCTGTCTGGTGTTGTTTCATCGGACGCTAAACTTGAGGACTCGGAGGAGATTGAGGATGTGAAATCTGAGGATGCTGAAGGTCTCGAGGAACTGGAGAGAGAGCTAGAGGAGTCCGAGGCGGAGCTTGAAGTTGAGGTCGAGGAGGACGAAGAGCAAGCCGTGACTCAATCCGAGGCTGAAACTGAAACCGAGGCTGAAGAGGTAGCTGTGACGGAGCCTAGCGACGCCGAGTCGGAGGTGGCTTCCGAGTACGATGAAGAACTCGAGGATCTTACCATCGTGGCACCTGCAAACGGCCCGTCGACTCCTGCTCTTAAGGGCGTTCGTGCCCTGTTCCGTGCCGCTGAGGTCAAAGGTCTCGGCACTCAGACGCCGGCTGGTTTGGATAGTATGCTCGAGATGTTTGGTCCAGAGGCCGAGCCCGAAGCTGAAGCCGAACCGGTCATCGAAACCGAGACCAAGCCATCGCGTCTGCGCACCAAATCCGCCAACCCGACTCGCTTGAAGGCTCCGACCGCACCTGGAATGTCCCGCGCCAAATCCGCTCAATCCGCCGCCGAAACTACTCGTTCCACCAAGGCGCCTGAGCCCGCTGGGTCTCGCATCGCGACGCGTTCGTTGCGCGAGCCGACAAAACTTCCGTCCCGAGTTCAGACACCAGTCGAAGAACCTGAGCCATCCGCGGCTCGGACGGCTGCTCGCAAGCCTGCTACGACCGTCTCTGTTGTCATTCCTCGCAAGGCTAAGGCTGTGAAGGAAGAGCCTGCTGCTGAGGTAGTGGAGGAATCGGCGTCTGTCGGGTCCAAGATCAAGGCTCCTATGCGACGTACTACTCGCACTGCTTCGGCGACCAGCAACACGACTGAGAGTAAACCGATGACGCGCACCGCGTCTTCTGTCAGTACCAGCTCTCGCGCCTCGCGAACAGCCGGGAGAGCCACGCCTGTTGTACCCGAGGAACCTAGCAAGCCTGCTTCACGCTCGACTCGTACCAAGACCACAACTGCCTCGAGTCTGCCCGCGCGTTCCAAAGTTTCAGCCCCGCCAACTCGGGTGACTACACCTGTTGCTGCTACAGAGGAGGACCAGGATCCTATGGATATCATGACTATGCCCGAGTCGCCTACCAAACGCTCGACGCGCGCAAAGACTGTCAAAGCCGAGCCCGAGGAAGACGAGGTTACTCACGCGACCCGTAGCCGCACCAAGTCTAGCGAATCAGAAATAGCTAAAGGCAAGCGCACCACATCTAGACGGGTGGCCTCCAAGACTACCGAAGAGAACAAGGAAAACACTGCCGTTGACGTCCCCGAGGTTGAAACCGAGTCCAAGGTCAAGCCCAGTGCGCTACCGACTAAGGCGACCAGAACGGCCAGCAGACTAGCGGCCCCATCGAAGATTGCCGTCAAGACCGAGCCTGCTACTGCTCCCACCGCCGGCCGCGCACTGCGTACGCGTGCCCGCAAGTAATTATTCTAATAAACCCGCTCCTTTGGTTCTTGTTGTGGTAACTATGATTGTATATTGGTTTTTGGTCCTCTTTTTGATCGTTTTGTCATTTTTATTTTTTCTAACGACCCCATGATGCTACGACCTTCTTATGCCTGGCTTGATTATGCTAGTTTGTGATGGTTCTGTCGTGTATGCTAGCAATGTTCCCGAATGGACGAATGGAGAATCCTAACTTATCTTTCATCAATTTGGCAGGCAGTCTGAAAACGGATGTATTAAGTCGCGGCCAAACATATGACTTATGGCCTACGAGGGACTACTTATGTATTCCTGCATATATAGTGAAATTCACTCTACGAGCGGGCAGAATTTTATTTGCCTTTGCTTGTTCCAAAGCAGTCACGTGGACACATTGTGTTCCTTCCAACTCTCCTTCACTAAGTTAGCTGAGCGATCTTTTCGTTACCGCGACGACCTGATGTCCCAAAGCGGATGTTAAATACACACTAGATGCTCCATCTAGATTTTACCTCTCGGTCACTGGGGATGATTGTTTATTCACATCTAAACTAAACAACGGTGGAATGCGGTCTCTCTCCGGTGGTTGTGCTGGCTGTACTATCCAGTAGGAGGCTGAGCATTATAGAGCGCATCTTCCAAGGATGGCCCAAAGCACTCTATACTGGGTAACAGAACCGCTGGTCCTCACTGGAACAAGCGTTCTTTACTGCGGATTGTCTATTTATGCCACGTCATGTCATCGTAATTTCCCGCTTGCTTCGTCTGGTTCACGACATAGTACGAGCCTGTCTGCCCGGACCGCTCACTTCCGGCTTATACGTTATGTATAACAAAATGATCGAACAAGAAGCGGCGATCGGACCGCCTATCATTGCTGACAAATGCTAAATCGTTACTTTCTGGGACCACAAACGTCTATTTCTGCTCAAACCTAAATTCCGCATCTTACATGCGAGATTAGAGAAGGTGTAAACCGTTGACGAACCACCGTTGCTTGAACTCGTTTGAATAGCGTTCTCGACTCCACCTAATTACACAAACGATTCATGGGTCCAGCTCAATACTCGAGAACCAGCTTCCCCGCACGACGGTTGCAGGGCGGTCGCCTCCGACATGATAGCGCTTGTTCTTTTGCTGCGGACGGAAGAATCGCTTGGGACGCGCCAGGCGCGATTGTTCTCTTTGAAGGCGTCATGTTTCCTTCCTGACATGCGAGCGACTTCTTCAGCTCCAAACTCGCTCATGTGGACTACAATATTTCCTCTTTTGATTTTAATTTCCTCGCACCCCACAGAAATAACCTCATCATCAGCCAAGAATATCGGACTTTTCTTGAGAATATGTCAACAAGCGCAAGAGTAAGCACGAATGCGCAGTGGAGAAACGATCATGTATGCGCTGTATAGCGACTTGTTGAGGCCCGGTCCGCTCGAACATGACGTGCTACAGGTATAAAAGACAACGACCAAAGGCTCTCACTCTCCATCGTGTTTTCCTCTTCAGTAAATCTATCAAACCTCGCCTAGCGCTAACATGCAAGTCAAAGCTCTTGTTGCCCTCGTCGCCTTCTTCGGCCTTGCTGCTGCCACTCCAGTAGGTCTCGCCAACACTGTTAAGTCTAACGTGAACTAAAGGCTGTACTCGCTAGATTGTGCAGGAACGCAAGCCGTCTGGCTCTCCTTTGCCTCCTCCTCCTAAACCCACGTTCTCTCCCAGGGTGTGTTCCTGTAGCTCTTGATGCGGTTCTCCAACGCTGACCCAGTTGTATAGCCCCCGCCACCGCACTCGCTCGGCGGTCGCGCCCCGCCCAAGCCCACTGTTTCGCTCCCGCCTAAGCCAACTTTCTCCCCTCCTCCCAAACCAACTTTCTCTCCCGTAAGCTATTTTAGTTTATATCCAACATTCTCATCTCATGGACATGGTCATTAGCATCCGCCTCCGCCTCACTCGTTTGCTGAGCGTGCGCTACCATCGAGCCACCCTCACCCCCCGCCACCCCCTCCCTCGTCGTTGCCTCCTAAGCCGACTTTCTCCCCCAAGGTAAGAACAGACAAGCCGCATATATGTACCTACGCTAATATTACGAGCAGCCCCCACCACCTCACTCGGTTGTAGCGCGTGCTCCTTCGAGCATCCCGCACCCGCCGCACCCTCCTCCGTCTTCGCTCCCACCCAAGCCGACTTTCACTGGCAAGGTATGTTTCCAGAGTCGCGTCCCCGATTTAATTCTTAATCTTTTCTGTTTCAGCCTCCGCTACCACCCCATTCGTTTGCTCCTCGCGCTCCTTCAAGCATCAAGCCGCCCCCTCCTAAGCCCACCTTCTCTGGAAAGGTTAGTAGTCTGCGAATGAACCGATCGAGGCAGCTAAGCTAATAATACATTACTCCTGATCTTGCAGCCTCCCCCGCCGCCCCCTTCGTCTCATGGTCCCAAGCCAACGAAGAGCGCCTAGATAGGAGATGATGGCGTATACACCAAGGCCCAAGTCCAGCTCCTCTGGCATCGAGTGTAGACCGTCTGTCAACTGTGTATAGTTTGCACTGGAGCTCGATTTTATACCAATTTTTCTCGTTCTTTTTGTCTCACGAAGCTACTCTCTTCAGGATGTCCCATCAACGATGTAGATACTCTGATGTAGAATTTGAAAGATTTTGACTGGTAGACTAACTGGTAACATCACGCCGATCATCGAGGGGCTAAAACCCGAATTCTAAACGAGTCGGTTGTGTTACGCGATTGGCTGATGTTGCATAAGTCAGAATAAAGCATGGGCTTCATCGTTGTGTACTTGAAACCAAAGATGATGAGTTGACTAGTAAGGGATGATCAAATGGGATTGGTATACATGATGATCCATAATTTACCATGCATCATTTAGTTGCGCAAAAGGCTGAAATATAAAGAACGGCACCCCAAGAATTACATCGTAGCTCTTTAAGTTGCCAACGTCAAATACGACTGTCATTTCGTCGACGTTTTGGATTATCGAGGTATACTTTCGTTGCTCAACTAGAAACCGGGTCAAGAATTCATGCACCTATATTTGCTTCAGTTGTTGAAGTAATATATTTGAAATACAATTTACATCACGTGTGGCGCCAAAGCTACACGGTACTTGATCTCAACCTCGATGACTACGATCAGCGACCACGATGCGCTTCGATCATTCTGGGGACTGGCACGACTCGCTCAAAACCCTATCGTCCGACATAGAAGTAGAGAGTTAAAAGCCGCTAAGGTCGCGCAGCGCAAGCCCGAGTGGGGGCGTCCGATCGACCAGTACATTGCTGATGTCGTCAATCCAAACTATAACACACCTGCTCCGACGAAGAGCCTGGTGCAGACTGCGCTTGATTCTGTGCAGCCTATCAAGCGCGAGATATTACGGCCGACATGCGAGACGTTTAGGATTATACTGGGCTTGCTTCGTGATCCTATAAACCTGCCGATGCTGGACGGAACAACTGTACTGCCTTCTTGTATACACCTATTACGAGAGCACCTCAAAGACACAGAGGAACCTGTAAAGCCAAAACATTTCAACTCACCAGTTGGACGCTCAATAACCCCTGTGTGTTAGGTCCTTTGCTATGAATATGGATATCTGTGCCTTCAAGTTTTGGTGCTTACTATCCAAGTTTCAACTCTATGCACGGCAGGCACCGACGGGTTCGATTCGTTTATGCAATTGATACGCAAAGGCGCATCGGCTCAAGACATTCCGACAACACTTTCTCTAAGTACGATGCTACATTTACATTTACAAAATCATGACCATCCAGGCGAGGGTTCAGACCGAGTTTTCCAGGTGTCAAGAAAGGCTCAGGGGAAGATAGTTATGCTTAGCTCAGCCGGTGGAATGACTGAGCGAGATGGAACATTCTTGGTCAAGACGCTCTGGGAGAGTCGAAAACAAATGTCACATATTCTATCTAAAGCGGCATTACCAGGGTGGGTGTTCTTGTTTCGGATAATTCTAGATCTGTTGCTTGGAGACATCTCAAGGGCCAGGTGAGTTATATACCTGGATCGTCGAACTCTATTTATTATGGTTGCCTAGATCAGACCCTCTATCCTGGGGGTTTCTTGATAACTTGTGTCACCGATATGGGCTCTACGCAACCGAAGAAGACATCGATATCGTTGCAGAGACGTGCATCATGGCAGGGGCTTTATGTCCTGAGGACCACTATCGGCAGCGGGCACACTCGATGGTGGATGTAGACGTTGCTCGGACGCTGGTTGAGGCTTACAACAACCGAATGACTTCTACCCCGCTCCTCCCACTCTCGTTCTGTTCGACCTTGGTGGATGTTATAGTTCGAGAGGATGTTTGTTTTCTTGGTGAGGAGATGCTGGTGAAATTGATCAGGGTCAGTTACGAGCGGGCTTGGATGGAGCTAGGCGATGGGATGGTTAGGAGGGATGCAGATTGGAGTCAGAACATGGCGAGGATTGTGGTCAACACAATGGGCTCTACCGAGTGAGTTCACTATTGCTGAGCTAGCATACGCAAACATACTGAAGGCTCTACACAATAGAAGGTTGTTTGCCGCCGAGCATAGGTTCAAGCCAGCTCAGATTGAGGCGTTTGTGCCACCTCTGTATGACATTGATGTGATCGGATTCCTTGGGCAGGCGGTCTTGTTACCTACCTTGCTCCCACCCGAGCGTAAGTGTTCTTAACGTCTACGCATAGGTTTTTCTCATAGCTTTGTTTTTAGAGCAGGTAGACTCGAGCTGGAGCACTCTAATTCAACGCGTGATTAGTTTTGCTGAAACTCTTTCGTACTCCAAGAGCTCGGCTCTTGCAGCCAAGCTTTTTGCCGAAAACCGCTCCGACTGGCTGCATGTGCTCAATTATATTCGGCAACAGATATTAAATAACCCGTACAAGGACGAATCTTTACGTGGAAACGCACAGGGTGCTGAGCTCGCGTGGACAAATGTCGGTCGGGTATTCGACTTTATTGATCCTACGAAGGAAAAGAAAAAAGGAACGGAGATGATATGCTCAAATCCGAGATGCCCAAAAGCTGAGGGGATCGACACGGTCGCTGTATGCGGGAGGTGTCTGCAGGCTAGGTACTGTAGTCGGGTGTGTCAAAACACTGAGTATCAGCACCGAGTTGAGATCGAGATATGTCGTTAACAAATGTGGGGCGTAGGCACTGGAGATTGAAGACGGCGGACGCGCATCGGCTAGTATGCGTCCGAGCTCATTGATCTGATATGCGAAAGATGGTTGAGTTCTTTTGTGCTCGGAAAAACAAGAAAACAAAACTTTGAGCCTTGATGTTTGTACTCGAATCAATTCAATATGCTGTTATTTTTCAAAATTTGCAGGGACCGCAGCTCAAAAAGCAAACACCAGGAGATCAGACGGCGCTTATGAGCGTTTTTCGGCAGCAACAAGCCGTGTTCATCGAGCAATTTGAGTACTTTGGGACGCAAATTGAAGGCATAGAGTATCTACATCGTAGGAGCATAGCGAGAAGCTTCAACCCGTGTGGTTCTCACATCATTCGCATATATGCGACAGTCATCATCCAATAAAGGGGCCAATATGGTGCGGTCACATCAGGGAAATCATCCGAGAATGGTACGAGCATGTAAACAGCGTACCAGAAGCTTATCATAGCTATATCCCATATAAGGCTCTTCAGCCTGACGTGCCAACTGATACCGCAGTACAGGTAGGCCGATGTTAGGTCAGATGCCTTAGGGTGATGGGTATTATCAGTAAAGTAAGTCGGAACTATTTTATAGCAGGTTATAAGGCACTTACCAGCTCGATTCCATATATAGTTTTATTATCTTCCTTCCTGCTTTCGCTTCCGCTTGCTCATTTAATTCAACTTGGTTCAAAATTTCGAATTGATTTGCATACATGTAATGTACAAAAAGAAATCATCCATAGAAACTACATCACTGGTCGATCGTAAATACTACGCTCAAGTGCGGGTTCCAGACGGTAGCTATGTTCGTTCTACTTAACCAATATACCTTGTATCAAAACATATATACTTAGCATATCGTGTACTAGAGTCATCGAACCGTACACTTACCGATGCAAGCAGGTGACCACTAGCTGTCTAGAATCAGAACAAAGTCGTTAGCTGTATACATTACTATCACATGCCTCAAGAGCCACATACCTAAACGAACTTGAAGTCATTTGGGTATTGGGGGGATAGGTGGATAGGCGGATCGGGGCCTAAGAACTCCAGGTTTTTAAGTCACTAGCAGCGAGGGCGTAGCGCAAAGCATGATGGAAGTTTCAACATTTGGGCGCCATTCGTCTGCCATGCCGAAGTGGAGCGCATAGAGTGACTGTGGTCACATCAAGAAGAGTGTTTGTTTGGGCCGTAGCCTCATTAAGGTATATTAACTAAGACTCGTAGAGGTGACAATCTTTATCCGCCTCACATATACTTTTCTGAGCCTTATCAGGCTGTCTCAGAATGATGTTCGCTGCTCATCGCCTTCGTGCCATATGTGGCGCATCTCCGCCTTAAGTAAGCCAATCAGGCGCTTCAGTCCAGGTAAGCGGCGCGCGATTTTCCTGATGCAATCACATATTCTGGTAGAGGAATCGATATTACACTTACAAAGCATGACAGGAGCCCAGCCTCTTCACAGGTGCTGCGTCTGCACCGGCTGGACTCCCCCGTTGCCCAGGATGCGCCCAAACCTGTTTTGTTCTGCGTCCCCCAGTGGTCCTTTTATTATCTTTTTTATGTTTTAAATAGTTCTGGTGACGCTTCATGGACTCTTTTGGTTCTTTTCTGTTCCGGGGGGGGACTTTTTTGTCACGGGTGGGCGGCCCTTATTTACTGGGGTTATATCCCTCTTTTATGCCTCTTTTACGTCTTCTAGTGGCTTATAGCTCTTTTAAAAGATAGTTCAACGCCCTGTAAGGCAGGGCCGAGAGGTCATAGGGGGAAGGCCGACGAGCCAATGTCAACAAAGCAGTACATCGAAGCCTAACTTAGACTCACGGTTGGGGGTATTGAAGGTCACCGAAAAGAAAGAGAGAGTACAGTTGAAGTTGGAGGAATGGGAGCGGGTGTGGTGGATGAGTGAAGAAGAGACGACCGCCAGTTCAGGCTTATATACCCCTAAGCAAGTGCCCCTGGCAAACATGAGCATAATGAGGCGCTACACAGACGTCTCGATATGGGAAGTGGTAAATAGGGTCACGGTCTGGAACGTGCCCCTATCTCTATCCTTGCTAAATCAACATTCAGCGAGTCTCGTAGCCCTCAGAACTAGGCTGTATGCGCCAAGCCAGCGACATGTAAGCGGACTGAAAGGTATGCATTAGATGTTAACGGATGCCGACGATACAAGCTCCAGGTGTACGCTACAAGGTTCCTGAACATTCGAGAATAATAATAGCATAAATTTCTGCTGTTCGAGTCGAAAGCTAAACAGATCTACCAGCTCCACTAACATCGTGCGACGTTGCTCTCGATTCAGCGTTGAGCACGCAGATATTAAAACTAGAAAGCGGCGAAACATTTTGCGCACGATTCTCCGAGCTAGGCGCTGATCAAAAAGTAAACGCCAGGAGACCAGGCGACGCTTATGAGCGTAGTCTACAACAGCAACAAGCTGTGTCAAATACAGAACCGCAATTCTGTAACTGTTGCGCACACGGTAATCTACAAAAGATTGGAGAGCGTCGTGTTTATCTGCAGCGATTTCTTTCCGAGTACAGTATCTGGCGGATTATTTGGGCCAAGAGTTTGAATACGCGAACCGCGAGGCTATTCTGTACAAGAATTCATGAATAAGAAATAACATAACAATAACACAGAAACGTCGAGTCAGTTACTTTCTATACTACCAGCTTCTGACCCGGGAGCGTAACTAACTTAGCCATAAAGCTGATTTTAGTGACGCGGCAAATGTAATAGCTACCGTCGGAGTTACGGTACTCCCGTTGACAAACCCGCTGTTACCCCCCCGCCTGTTCCATGAAATGCATCCCATGCTTGGTGCCATTTGTTCCCCAGGTCACCGTGTAGCTCTTTTCCAAAGTATATTCCCTCAACAGGATCCTGGACGTTGTGCCTACGTACCAACTGATCAATCGAAACATGGAAAGGGGGTCAGACTGTTCTCACCAATCCTGAATATGTGATAGCATATCTGCCCGATTCAACTGGATCACGGGTCGACCGGTCCCCTCACAAAGATAACAAAACAACTGGTCCGAGCTGAGGGGCTTTTTGGGTGGCGGACTTTCGGACTGGTGCGTTTTGAGTAGGCCTTCCCCCAGGAGCCGCGCGAGAGGTCCAGACTCATCCATCGGTTCTAGGTCATGTATATTGCGGAACACGATTGGATGCCGTGTACGATGCGTGCTTTTGCTGCCTTTGTTAGCCTCCCAAAAATTTAAGGCGTTGATGAAATGGTATATCTGAAAATAACTGAGTTGAGGGAACACTGAAACTACATAAATGTAACGGACGCACCAAGCCTACCCAGGTTTTAGGTTTTATGTCCGTACATCTCCCGCATACAAACCGATCTTTCATCAGCTTGAGCTCTATATGCGCGACATCTGGCATATCCAAGTCCCGTAGCAGCGGTTTTACGATTCTCTCCGTTTCCCAGTCGCGCGCGAAGTGATCCAGGTTCGTTTCGGGCTCGGGATCGAACTCTGCGTCAAATTTGTGCGGGTTCATAGCCTCGTGAAGGATTGTGCAGGATGCGCTAACAAATTCCGGATAGTAACATGGTGGCCTATCTCCAGACGATACGAACCAGCTGGTTTTGTGATCCGGCTCAATTCGTTTAAGCAGTGTATCGGCACGAAGTAGGAAACGAGAGCGAGGAGGAAGATGTGCAGTTGAGTCTGTACTGCCATTGATCTATGTATTGGTTGGTTGGATTATGATAGATAATGACTATAGAGTGTTCACTCACCACCAGCGTAGTATCAGTTATATTAGTACTAGACCCAAATATGTCAAGGAGGCGATTTTCTGTCACAGCTCTCCACTCCAGTACTTTCTCTTCGATCTGAGCCTTTCGCTTCCCTAGCTTCGTTTTTACGTCCTGTAGCGTCATCTCCGTATCGCTCAGGTCGCGCAGACAATCCCATTCAAGCACAGTCTCAGTCTTCGGAAATGGATTCGCGATCTCCAAAGAGTCCTCCGCCTCAAGATATAATGCCTCCCTCATGTAGGATATAGGTCCGTACTCATAGATCTCGCTAAGATCAGGAGGCTGTGGAAATCCAACCCCCAGAGCATCAAGCATAGGGGCAAATGGGTGGTCGTTGAATTTCATGTCCATCAGAAACTGATTCACGCATTGCCGCCGCTCGATACGTCGTTTCTTTGCGTTGTAGATGTTATTCCGTTCGCGGTTCTCCTCGAGTATCTTGGTTAGTTTTGGAAGTATATTGCCCCAGACTAGAAAGTTCAGCTATATGTGCCACAATAAATCAAATGACGTACTTCTATCGGTGAGTAGCTTAGGAGTGTCCACAAGCACGTGAAACCCCTGGTCCTCTGGAGTGCGGAAGCGGCCGCGGACAGGGAATGTCATATCCTCGCCCGTCCAGCCCAGTTCCTTCAGGCGCGCGATAATGCTATATCCAAGCGGTCAATCGAGAAGTTAGTGGATATGAAACTCCTACTTACGTGACTCGTCTGTTTTCCTTGATGTTCTTGAGCTCATCCTCATGAGACTCTTGGACTTGTGCGAGGTATCTGACAAGATGACCAGAGAGCTAGTTGCGTCGGTCAACTGAAAGTATACATTGAAAGAGCATTTGAACAGCCCACCTTACGCCTACCAGCGATTATTCGCTGCTGGAGTCCCTCCCACTCGGCTAATCCCTTTCTATCCCTTGCGCGATTGTATACGGCTCGCCTGTCTACTACCTCCTTAACCTCAGCTTTGAGGGCAAAAACGGAGTTCCTCGGGGCCCGAGATTCGGGCCGTCCCTTCTTTGGCCTGCAATCTATACCCAGAACTTCTGATTAAGCATCGCACGTTTGCGCACTAAGACTAACTTGTAGTAGAGTTGACCAAACCAATCACAGCTGATGGAGAGTCCTCCAGCTTTGTGTTAAGCTCTTGAAGCCTAAATTGCTGTCAGAGCCATTGTGAGTGCGCACGAAACACTCTTACTCTGTATCCCTACAGGTGGCGCAAAGTCTGACATACAGATACGGATCGGGTCGAGCCGTCGTACTTGTACCGCGCAGCTGACTACCGGTTCAATCTATTGCACCTTTCACTATAAACAGTCTACTCACCGTGCAGTGCTTTGAAAATAACAGTGCGGCATACTCCGGCTCGCACACCCCGGGGGGACAACGTGGTAGCCCGGGCACATTACCCTTTGCTTGGCGCCATATTTTGATAGATGAGCGATGAAGTAGTGTCTTGCGAAAGAACTTGTTTGTTCGAACTAGAGAGATTAGATCACCAGGGGCAAGGAGACGGGCGATCTGTATGTGCAATCGATGATTAACCTTCAATCCGAATCGAATTTCGTCGAACCCCAAATCTGACCTCGGTGAATATCTCGACTGGTAGTTTTGTCAAGCCCTTTGGCGCTATTTGTCTACTTTGGACATTCTTCCCCTCGTGAGGTTTCGGTGCTACGCGATTGGGCCGTGCGCGTTTCTTAGTTGAAGCGGCTCCGTGCACACCTCCCCCAGATGAGGGTGCGTGCTGTTGCGAGCCTCCTGCGGTATGTAAGTAAATCTGCTGTGCTGGAAGAAAAGGACGAAATATTTACCGCTAGCAGTTTTTTCTGTTATATTTATGAGCCATGGGATAAGTCGTCAGAACTATTGAGCAAGGACAGGCTTACTGGGGTCAATATTTGGCGCTTTGGGGGACTCGTTGGTGTGTGTACTACGCAGGCATGTATTTAGTTAAATGTTATTTGACGAAGAACGTGCGATGCCATACCGCCTGGTTGAGACCATCGTGGATAGTGTTGGCGGCGAGCGCAGCCGAGGGCCCTCGCCCTCGGAACTCGGAAGCTTGAAAATGCCCTCGCTGTCAAGATTTCCGAGGGTCACATGACCCTCGGAGGTGTTTATGATGAAGGACCCAGTCGTGGTTGAGCGAACCCGAGGGCGAGCGCCCTCGCCGATTACCTAACCACCCTCGCTGCGAGTTTCCGAGGGTCTAGAAGCACCCTCGAAAACATCAGTTCCGAGCGAGGCCCGAGGCCCTCGCCCTCGCCGCCAACACTAATCGTGGATCAAAGTCAATCTGACAGGGCAACGGTCGCGCTTCGATGAGATCGATCATTGAGTTACGTAATACGGTACAGGCGCTTATTTCATGTTTGCTCGCGGCTGACTAGTGTTTCGGCTCTCGTGTCACTACTACAAGTCGAATAAAACCTCTTGCCTGCAGCTCTAGGGCTCATGATAACTAATAAATTCTAGCTGATTTACACTAAGAACAATTATAGGCTTACATATGCGGAGCAACCGTGTTGTCACCCCATCACCGGCTGTCTCGTTTCGAGCTGAAACAATCCTATATTCACTGCCTTTGTTAAAAAAGCAAATCTGTAGGGTCGTATCGTAGCCGAGTGATAAAAAAACCTACAAATCTGCACAAGGTGGTTTTGCGGACCACGAATCGAACGGCTATTGAATCCGATATGTGGACTATGCCGTGCCAGCGCAGCCGAGCAACGCTAGAACAGAATAAGCATTGCACACAGTAGTATCCGTCATTATCACTCATACAGACTAAGAAGTACACCACGTTCCACACTACTACCTCTCGGTTGGCGTCGTCGGCTCAAGTCTACCGTTGGACATGAACTTTACCCATCGCACGAACTAAAGTTGGTAGTATAGAAAGTGCCTATCGAAGCAAGAGACACATAAGATGAGACAAAACGTTACAAACGCGAGAACGTTTAATAGTATCGTTCGTTTCCTAGCTATTCTGTTTTTGCTTCGCGGGCATCATGGGATGCGTCCCATTTTTTGTGCCATTTATCACCGGAATCGTCATAGAGCTCCTCGCCGTAGTGTATATCTTCGACTGGTTTCGCAACGTTGTGCCTTAGCACTGGGTGAGAACCAACGCATGATCAGCGGGTTCAGCGGTACTCACCAGTCCTGCATATGTGCCATCATTTCCGAGCAGTCCATTTCAGGCGTAGGGCGTGCGGTCCCTCTACAAAGATAGCATAGTAGTGCATCTGGCAAGGTAGCGAACGTTGTACGTCTAGTTGATTTAGAGTTATCTTCTTCCAAGAGCTGCACAAGGGGCTTGGAATCGTCCGCCAACTGTAGATTGTGTACGTTTTGAAACACAATAGGATGACGGGTAGCATACTCGCTTTTGCAGTCTTTCTGGTCGTTCCACTGCTTGAACGCGTTCGTGTAATGGTTCACCTGATGTCATCTCGAATAGGTAAGTAATAGAAGTTTAACATGTGAGTAGAAGACGCACTATCTCGTACCATGATTGGGGTTTTGTATTTGTACATCTCCCGCAGGCAAACCTCCTTCCCATGACACGGAGTTCCACGTGAGTAACGTCCGGCATTCCGAAACTCCGTAGCAAGGCCTTGACGATCTCCTCTGCTTCAACATCCCGTGCGAAATGGTCTAGGTTTGTTTCTTCTTCGAACTCAAGATCATCAAGATCAACATGGGGTCGGTCTATATCCAAGTTAATGGGCCTGCATCGTTCACTAACGAAGTCTGGATAGTAGCACGGCGGTTTCTCCCCGGATACAACAGCTAGATGATCCGTGGACCCGGACATAATCCGCTTGAAAAGCGTGTCGGCACGAAGGAGGAAGCGAGAACTCGGAGGAAGATGTATAGTCGAGTCTGTACTTCCTTTCACCTGCGCATTTACTCAGTCAGGTTAAATAGGCCAGTCTATACAACAACCACTCACGGTAAGGATAACATCATAGCCGGGCGCACTAATGTCGGGACCAAACATTTCGAGAAGGCGGGTTTCGGTCCTGGCTCTCCATTCCGATACCAGCTCGCCGATATGAGTCCTTCGCTCTTTCAACTTGGTTTCCACTTCTGGTAGGTCCATCTCCATCTCACTCAGGTCTTTGAGGCAATCCCATTCGAGCATCGTCTCAGCCTTCGGAAACGGATTTGCGATTTTTAGCCCATTGCGAAGGTTAAGCAGAAAGACTTTATCTCTAGCTGAAAGTCCCCGCTTTTGAACGCCGCTCAAATCCGGAGGTGGTGGAACTCCAACTCCAAGGGCATCGAGGATAGATGCAAACGGGTGGTCGTTGAATCGCATATCCATTAAATATTGGTCCACGATCGCTCGGTGCTCGGCGCGTCGTTGCTTAGCTTTATGAGCAGGGTTTCGTTCTCGGTTCTCTTCCAGCATCTCGGTCAACTTTGGCAACATATTACTCCAGACTAAAAAATCAGATATGTACTTAGGACTAGCCGCAATACGTACTTCTATCAGTGAGAGGTTTTGGAGCATCCACGAGTGCGCGCCATGATTTTCCCTCCGGGTCACGGTTGCTGAAAGTCATGTCTTCGTCTGTCCAGCCCAGATCGTGCAAGCGTTCGACAATGCTACATAACACTAGTTATCCACTGAAGCATCTGACAATGCGTAGTGCTCACATCTCTCGCCTGTGCGTTTTGATATTTTCCAGCTCCTCCTCGTGAGAGGCCTCAACGTCTTCAAAATAATCCATAAGACGGCTAGCATGCTTGATACAGCTGTCAGATTACAGCTACTTAAACTGATAGAACGAGACGACTTACCTGACGCCGATCGATTACTGCCGCCCGCCTGGATTCCTCCCACTTTGCTAGGCCTAGACGATCACTAGTGCGACGAAACTGAGCTTGCTCGCGAATCGCCTGCGTAACCTCGTCTTTGAGGCAAAAAACCGAATTCTTCAAAGCTCGCGGTTCGGACTTGTTTTTCTTTGGCCTTATACCTAGTAGAATCAAGCAATGAATAAGCGTTCGTGATCCCAACATAAAGACCCACTTTTGCTTGAATGAACTAGACCAATAGCAGTCGACAAGATATCGTGCTTTTTGGGGTTCAATTCCTCTAGCCTGGAGTGTGGAATGGGATTTACGGGTCGGTCCTTACACGAAATAGACTCACTCGGTATCTCGACACGAAGCACAAAGCCTAACGCGCAAATCTACGTCGGGTCTTGCTGTTGCGTTCGATCCACATAACTAGTCAAGAGTCAGCTTTATTTCAAACTCCAGAGCACACCCCACAACTTGCCGTGCAGTATTTCGAGAATAGCAGCGCAGCATACTGAGGTTCGCACATGTCATGAGGACAAGCCGGCAGCCCTGGTACGTTATTTTCTGCTTGGCGCCACATTTTAATAGAGGAAGGCCGAAGTAGCAGTTCGCGGAAGAACTTGTTTGACCGTATGAGAGCAATTAAGTCGCCTGGTTCAAGTAAGTAAGCGATCTGTGGGCACAAGTAGATGTTAGTCTCGAATGCGACAGGACAACGATAGTATTTAACCTCGGTGAATATCTCAATCGGCATCTTCATCAAGCCTTCAAGTCCACCTTGTTTGCCTCGAACATACTTCTTTTGTGTAGGTTTTGCTGCCCCTGAGTTAAGCCGTGCACGTTTTTGGATTGGTGCAGGTGCATTGTCTTCTTCTGATGTGTTGTCAACCTCGGTCAACTGATCATGTTCTTGCTCGTCTAGCATATTGATATTAGTCCGTAGAATACGCTGCCGTGTAAAGTAGAATAGCTCACCAGTAGCATCTTCTTCCAACATATTTCGCAAGTAAGATCGGTGACAAATTAAAATAACCAAATAAATGGCCCTACCATAACCACCCGGAGCCGCTGATTCTCCATTCGCTTTACTATAAAGCCACGCGCTTAGTTAGATCTACCTTACGGAGCGAGCTCGGTGCTTGCCGTCTAGTTGAGACCATCGTGGATCAAAGTCAATCGGCGGTCAGGATCAAACTCCTGGGCGATGATCTCATCGGTCATCAGTATGTTACATAAGCCAGTCCGGTCTGACCTTACCTAATAAACTTCATTCAACGGCCAGTGTCATTACGAGCGCGAAGCCGTCTCGGACGAAGTCATGAGATGTAAACAAGTGATTCATAGCTGATAATGATGGAACTCAGGCGCTACGAGGATATCCCCAACAACATATGGGCTTTGAATGGACTCTGAATGCTCATTATATAAGCTATATGCGGGAAGAACTACACTACCATATCCCCTGTCCGTCGATCGCGATGTCATCTTTCAACTAAAGGGGCATACCCTTCTCAAGTGCCGAATTACACACACAATAAGAACTAGTTTCATATGATCTAGCATGCGACAAACTTACCCGCGCGTATACGCTGTGAATGGTACGACCTCACGAATTATGGGCCGAGGGCATACCTGAGAGCCTTCCGCGAGCCGCGCACCCAGCACAGTAGCTAGAACAGCTATTATAATAGAGCTAGCCATAAGGTAAACGAGTCTGCCACCTCCTTACTAAGTCCGGATGTCTGCCATCATGTTCGACTTAGGTTCCATCCCACTCAACTCGTCCCAGCCCCCCTTTGCCTGGCTCGCCGTTTCCGTCCTGTTTGCTCTCAGTACTACAGCAGTGGTGGTCATTGTTACGTATCAGCTGGTGCGTACTCATTCTTCTGTATTCACCTTTTAGGTGTTGACTGAGTTCCGCATAGCTTGTCCCTAAAGATCCTTCGCTACCGCCTCAGGTCTTCCATTTTCTCCCTATCATAGGCTCTGCAATTCAGTATGGAAAAGATCCAATTGGGTTTCTGTTCTCATGTAGGGAAAAGGTACATGCACCAACAATGCCTAAGATGTAAGCAAATGCTTATCGTTCATATTCAGTATGGGGACCTCTTCACATTCGTATTGCTCGGACGCCGAATGACAGTCGCACTTGGCCCAAAGGGAAGCAACTTCGTTTTAGGTGGCAAGCTATCCCAAGTGTCTGCCGAAGACGCATATGCGGTATGTTAATCCCAAATAGTGATATCTTCTAGCTGACTCGTATACCATAGCACTTAATCACCCCTGTTTTTGGTAAGGACGTAGTCTACGACGTTCCAAACCACGTATTTATGGAGCAAAAGAAATTTGTCAAGTTTGGGCTCACAGCCGAGAACTTCCGGGAGTATGTTGGTATGATTGCGGACGAGACCAACTTACTGCTAGATAAAGATCTTTCAGTAGTGTCGTGCCCCAAGAATAGCGAGGGATGGGGGCAATTTCATGCGCTGAAAACGATGGCCGAGCTCACTATATTGACGGCTTCTCGTACCCTTCAGGGGAAAGAGGTGCGCAGTAGTCTCGACAAGAGCTTCGCTCAGACGTACCAGGACTTGGACGGCGGCTTCACGCCTCTGAACTTCCTCTTTCCTAATCTTCCCTTACCGAGCTACTGGAGGCGGGACCGTGCGCACAAAAAGATGAGCGATTTCTATGTTGGTATTATCGAGAACCGCCGGAAACAGAACCAAGGGGTAATTGAAATTCCCCGCCACTGTACGATCGGAGCTGACCTTATTTCAATTCAGACGGACGAGCACGATATGATTTCGGCACTCTTGTCTCAAGAATACAAGGACGGGCGGTCGCTTGGTAATCACGAGACTGCGTACCTCATGATTGCGTTGCTCATGGCTGGCCAACATACTAGCTCTTCAACGAGCTCGTGGGCTTTACTTCATCTCGCTGACAGGCCCGACATTGCGTGAGTACATTGTCTTTACATTATTTCGGATATTTAGTAGATTAACATATGTCAATAGCGAACAAATGTTTCAAGAACAAATCGAGGTATTTGGAGACAGTGACGGTAGTTTTCGGCCGCTCAATTACGAAGAGATGAAGAATCTTCCTATCCTAAGCTCAGTCATCCGCGAGACATTGCGCATGCATCCCCCGATTCATGGTATAATGGTACGTAAGACACGCTGAATACTATTCTATTGACTAAATATTTGGTTCAGCGAAAATGTGTGAGCGATATGGTAGTCCCCGCTTCACTAGCATCACCTACTGAAAAGCCCAACGAGTTCAACTCCTACGTCATCCCGAAGGGTCATTTCCTCCTTGCTTCCCCTGCCGTTGCCCAAGTGGATCCCTTGGTATGGCGAGACGCTAGCGTATGGGATCCATCTAGATGGTTCGATCCTTCTGGCGCTGCGGCGCAGGCCGAGTCTGTTTACTTGGGCGAGCAGGGAGAAAAAATTGACTATGGCTGGGGCGCTATTAGCAAAGGTACCGATAGTACGTACCAGCCATTTGGAGCCGGCAGGCACAGATGTATCGGTGAACAGGTAAGGTTAACCAGTCAAAATTGTAGAAGATATCCGCTGATAACTCGATTGGTCAGTTTGCCAATGTCCAGCTTGGCACCATCCTTTCAACCGTCGTCAGGTCGATTGAGATGAGGTTGAGTCACAGCTTCCCAGCTCACAACTACCATGTACGTCATTGACCTGTTCAAACATCTCTCAAAATAACCCTTCCTGCAGACTTTGATTGTCCAGCCAAAAGAACCTTGCACGATTGAGTTCAGGTTTAGGAAACCTGGCCATCGTAGCTAAGGCTGATGATTTTATCTCGCTCGATTCAATGTCGGTTAGCCAAGAAGAAATTCAGTTTTATTCACTCGAGAACGCAGAATGCATGTAAACTATTTTAGCCCAAGTTTATAATTTTGGCTTAGCATGTACCAAACTAAGGATAAAAGCTATTAGTATGGCGTGCGTATCTGGAAGTATATGCTTACCTTAGCAGAGGCCAAGATTGCATCAACCCCCGAAGAGAATACATTGACAGCAGCTGGATATTGCGAGCGACTGTCAGTACCGTACCAGATACTTCCAACGTTTCCATCAGCTCGTTTCGCGTATTGATTCACGGCGCGGGCCTGGAGGCCAATCCAGTCGGAGTATTTTCCGGTAATATTTGAGTCATTGACTGCTTCGAGGAAATACTGCAAGTGACGCATGAACAGCCCCTTGAACCCAACCTAGGAATTGTATAGATGCGTTACAATTCTGTAGATATATGCGTGATCATCACCTACCCCATTGAAGTTACAGTTACCGTTAGGAAGATCGCAGGTCTCAGCAAGAACGTTGTCTTTTGTCTTCGTTTTGATGACGGCGTCAAGAGTTGTAAGCGCGGCATCGACATAAGAATGGTCGCCAGTGGCCTGATAAAGAAGTCCAAGTGCGTGGAGGACGACACCCTAAATAAACTAGTCAGCAATTAGCTCGAACACAATTTCTAGAACAAACCTGATTGTAAGTCCAAGACTCGCCGTTGTTGTTTGTGCAATCAGGAAGAGAGGTTCCGCTGGATGAAATGTTTGTCAACCTAAAAACATTTACGTCTTACTGGATTACTCACTCGTTATAAAGACCGTTATTGAACATCTTTGCTTTCACTTGATACACAAAAGTATTAGTCGAACAATGAAAATTTGTCATATCATTTCTGCTCACAGAAAGTCCAGGATGTCTTTGCGTTATCCAAATAGCTTTGGGTCTTGGTCTTGAGATAGGCTTTCACAGACGCAGCAATAAACAGCTCGTTCGTGATAGCATTCTTGTAGGGAGTCTTATTGGTTCCGCTTCCCTCCCACCATACTGAGTTAAAATTGGGGGGCAGTATTTAGTCGTTGAAGTAGGTCGGAAACGTAGGGTACTTACCACCGCCGTTGCATGCGCTACCAGACCCCCCACGTGATTCAGTCCGACCTTCCCTAGTCCATTGTAACAAGTTAATACCGGCGTCCTAAATACCAGCATTAAGAATTGCCTGAAAGAACCTAATAGATACACATACCCAGTAACGGCTATCGGGACTTCCAATCTTCTCAAGCCACTCGCTGATCTTGAAGTATAATAGCACGGTCCATAAAGCGTCATCGTGGCTCTCTGCAAATGCCCCAGATGGGAGCAAGTAATTCACTGCTCCGTCTGTGAACGCAATGCCAGCCGAGGTTACGTGGTGTTTATATTGATTATCACCGGTGAGGAGCATGTAGTTGACAACACCCTCTAGCGCCGTCTAGATGTTTAATTTTAGCGTAGGGATGAAGGCCCATAGATGTATGCGCGTACCACTTGGTGCCACAGGTTTGCGGTTTGGCTATAACAACCACATCCGCCGGGCAAAGGCGGACCCACGGGTACAGCAGTAGGATTGGTGTATTCGGTGAAGAAATTGCTCATTTCGTAGTTCACGTAATCCTACGATTAGCTTATTAAATCATACAGGCCGCCAACGTAAACAGGAGAAAATACCTTTGCCCACGTTTTTGCTTCGGTGCAAGGCTTGCCAGTGTTTGTAGGAGGATCCGGCGTCTTAGCTACATTATCTCGGCTGATTAGATATTACTGTTGAACGCTTAAAGTGAGGGATACATACGAGGATCGACCTGATCCATACTCCACACCATCGTACCACCAAAGCACGTCTTAGCGGCAAAATCCTTCTTCGCTCTAATAAGAGTGAAATTCATTAACGTTCAAACGGATGTATTAGATCTACTTACGCCCATGTATCTTTGTCGTCGTAAGTAATCAAGTCACCACCGTTCTTGAACCATTTCGTTTGTCCAACCTTGTCATAGTTGACGGTATTTTGGCCGATCAGCCGCGTAATCTCGGAATAGGACAAGACGCCGCCTGAAACGAGCTCAAGTATGAATATCGAGTTCATATATGCGTGCAGAAATACTCACTGGCGTCAGTACACTGCCCCTTGGTGCCTCCACCAGTCATAGCACAGCCGTAGGAGTTGCAGCTAGCAACCTTGAGTTTATATGAACGGCCATACCAGGCCAAACCTATATACTATCAACTGCCATGTTCTTGTTTCTAGATATGATATAATGCCTTACCGAGATTGACTATATGGAAACCTATCGTTAGTGCGAATCTAAAATGTGTTTGTTGAAGGGGAACTAACCTTTGGACATATCGATGCCAACGCGGGTGTAAAGAAGCACGCTCTCTTTGATATCGTCCAAGGAAGTTTGTGGGAGCGCAGAAGAATTAGCACCGGCGACAGTAGTGTCCTGTAGAGAAGAAGGCGTCAAATTGTTGTGTCAAATGTAGCCCGCTTTCCATACCCATGGTCCGTGGTAATCGTAGGCTAGAAGGAGAAAGAAGTAAACTTATGAACACGGTTAGAGATGCAGGAAACTTACACATCATGTTGATAAATGAAACGCTGGGAGCAATCTTGTCCAGCTCGAATCCTAATCAAAAGATTCAGCGTAGTCCAACAAACACACATAAAACACATCCAAACCTTTCAAGAACCAGTATCCTGAAGGCGTAGCGAGAGATATCTGTGCAGACGGCAGTGCAGTCCTAAGCTCCTTGAAGAATGCCGTAAGATTAGGCGTATCACTTGGTGGCCCTCCACGTTCAATCGACGCAGGATATTCTGGGCGACAATAGTGCCATGAGCGTCTTTCCGAATTCGCAGCGCCAGCCCAAACTTACCCATATCGATGTCAATTCCATCCAACTTGTACGTCGAAATGAATGATTTGACGGATGTGATAAACGTGGCTCGGTTGGCCGAACTTCCGATCATGGTCGTGAACAACGTCTTGTTGGAACCTTCTTGTGAAAACGCCCAACCGCCAACCGCAATCATGATTTTGGCCGAGCCTTTACGAGCGACAAGGTCGTTGAGAAGCGGAATATCATCGGTCGAAAGCGCGATTTTCATGTCCGATCCGATGGTAGCGAATGCAAATCTAGAAGGGTTAGAAGATGAATGAGTCTTTGACGCGTCTCAGGTACGTGTAGGGACTTACAGGACATGCGTAAACCCAGTAAAATCAATCTGCTTGGAAGAGACTTGATCGCACTTGCGCCGGTTGGCCCATCCGGCGTAGTACCCAACTATACGTGTAATTTTGCTAGTCGAGCAGGAAGGGAGGGTGGGCATGAAGCAGTTCGACAAGCACGGGTCGCCGCTCTAAAGAAACCAGAGCTGATCAGTAATCATGTTTCAGAGGATCGGCGTCGACTTACCGGGGATGCTTTGCAAAAATCAGCTGTTGTTCCGCAGAACCTAAATGTGAGTTGAAGCCTTAGCTAAGAATATTCGGATTAGAGCTCAGATGTAGCTTACCCGTACGCGCTACAGCATGCTTTGAGAGGGCAGGTCGCATTTCCTGGACTTTCAGGGCCGCATTGCAAGTTGGGGTTGATGCTACCAAATAAAGCCAAGATGAGATCGAGTTGACGTTTATTGAAAGCATTGAACGTACGGAATAGGGGGAGGTTTGCCCGAGGAGACACACAACTTATAACCGACCTGTAGGCTCGCGCAGCCTGAAATAACGTATAAGCTCAATTATGCTTGTTACCAAGGCCAGTCTTACCTTTCCATTTGTAGTTTCCAGCGTTCCAGCTTTCAATTTGAGCGGTTGTAATGCTAAACTTGGTAGCAATTAGTGCACAATAGTCGCCTGACACCGCCGTATAAGTGTAACACGACCCATCAGCATTGGGCTTGGGCGCATTAGAAGGGAGTGTTCCGGTAGAAATACATAGTTTTTGACCTGTAAAGTATGGCACTTCAGTAACTTACATGGATGAACGAATCGACACTCTTACCGATTTGGAGCTTTGAGCAGTCAAGCCCAGGGTTATAAGAAGATAGCTGGGCCGCCGTGATCTTGGCAGCAGTGTATATATCGTAACTAAGAGCGGGGTTGTACTTGAATAATCGAACGAATTGATGATAGCACATACCAGGTACTGTAAGGGGAGCCAACTGTCGCAGTTTTGCAATCTTTATTTTAACTGAGTTAATACCTGCTCATACTGTCGTCCGAGATAAACATACCGGCAGCGAGAGTGCTCGTCGTGAACAACGAGGATATAACTAGAGCCGCCCGGAGCGCTCGAGACACCGAGAAGATCATCTTGACACAAGTGATGCACTACCACATCGTTGTCGCCCGCTTTTATACAAAGAGACTCCTCCATTGAGACCATAAGATTATTTCTGTCCGATGCCAAGCCCGTAAAGGTCGATTTGTGTAGGCCATCGGCGAGTCCGGACTCGAAGCGAACGCGGCACGTTAAACGATCAATCCAGGCTCAAAACGATGAGAGCGCTGGTCCGAAGCGCATGGATTAGTTTGTCCGAGACACTCATCACTACACCAGACTCGAAGAAGGACGGAAAACATTCGCGAGTTGATTGTTTGCTGTTAGCCGACAGTGAACGTGCCTGGCAGGAGCGCCCGGACCTGGCAAAAAGCGTGCGGCGTGGCCCCGATAGTATTCCTCAGCATAAGAGAAACTAAGAAGCTTGGAGGCGTGGTGGCGGATACTACCTAGTGGAGCTCATTCTCCGCCATGTAACTGTTCATATTTGGGTAATGAATCAAGGGGTTGATCCAATAACTAAAAAGGAGTACATCCATCGCGCCTGGAATTGACGTTGCAGAGTCAGATCGGAGATATCTCGCAGCAATACAAGTTATGAGCCGAGGGGCGATCTGACCGGCCGACAAGACTGTCAGTGTAAGTAGGTTTCACCAGACTATCAGGGCAAGCTACCGAGATACAAGACTGAATGAGACTAGAGCAAGGTACATTTGACTACGAGAGTTTGCGTTATTATCTCTTCTAACGTGCCCTGCACACGACTCGGTATGGACAGAACGCGAAAGATCGCTGGGTGGAACAGGTGCACGTGATGCTCGAAGTTGCATGCAATCAGCTTAAGCGCTCGGCTTGGCGTGGCTCAACCCCGCCCGCCACATCTATCTACCCCACAAACAAAGCAGCTTAAACGCGACGTAACCTAACAACCGGTCGCACCATAAGTGATAAAGTGTAGCATACTATAAGAAGATATCATACTATCTTACATCATCAAAAAAAACATATCAGACCCAGAAAACATATCGAAAAAGCAAACAAAGCAAAATCGAACAAGCATATACACTACAAGAGAGGAAAACCAGTATAATCTACCCACTTTCAGGCTACTCATCATCCGAATCGAGTCCAGTTAGGTCAATAACGTCGCGCCGATAAAACTCGTTGGCGCTAATCTCAAGGATCTCATCGTCGCTAGTCAACTCTTGTTTAATCAGCGGGGCGTTTTTCTCGAGCTGAGAAACAACCGAATGTGTTAGGTAAGTGAGTTGGAAGGAAGGAGCAGCAGGACAAACTTTGACGAGTGGACTGAGTTCTACTGGGTGTATAATCGTATGTTTTCCGATTGTCGCGAGTGGGGTATAGTTTGTCATTACGTGCGCACCAAGTCTCATCTAATCGTTATTCCATCCATGTACGTAAGTATTCATAGGGGAGCAGGAGAACGAAATAACGTACCGGCCGTACGGGAGTATTGAAGTTCAATCCCGAGTCAGTTCCGAACCAGAATGGTCGTGCCCGGATAGGGTTCGGCGTCGGGCCGGAGAAGCTAAAATCCCCACGAAGTTCGCGGTACTGCCGGTTTACATAGTATGAGTCAAGACGCGGATAGGGCTATGGCGAGAAAGAGGGCTTACGGGTGTACCGACGTGCGATCTCCAAGGTGAATGAGTAGGCGCCACGTTTGGTGACGGCGTTGGAGGATAAGACGCTGGGGGCGAATCGAACTGGAGAATACCTTCTGATTGTAAATACTCTGCGGGTTTCGAAAGGTCCATTAGTTATCCAAGTTACAATCCTAAACGACTCACCGGCAGGAGCATACTTAAACTCGAAGGTCGTCATCCTCATTCCAGTGTCTCTCCACCTCTCTGGCCTTGGCACATCCTTCATAAGTCGTCTCTTATCGTACCTCATCATCCTTTCCTTCTTCAAGCTCATCCATTTAGGCTGTATCCTCCTTCGTACACCCAGACCTGCAGCATGAGCGATCGCGGCCGAGTGTCGTTTGACTTGACCTTCGAAAATAGGTTTATGGTGTTTGTGCGTTGGGGCGGGGAGGCGGGTGCATGGTCGTTCAGAGAGGGAGCTATGATCAGCCATGATCCATGCAAACTTGACTTGGATAGAGCCCAAAGAAGACAAGTGTGACTCGGAGACGGTGTCAAGGTCATCATCTGCACTTAAATTAACAAGCAATCATGGACAAAGAGGACATTATTATACCTGTAATGGTGCGCTTGCTAAAACAAAATGGAAGTTCAGACCCAAACCCATCTTTCCTTCCTCGTACACCATCCCGAACTATGCAAGACCGGCGCCGTCCGGGGGCATCGTGAGTCTGCTCAGCAGCCAGCTCTCCATCGATATACACCGACACCTTTAACCCAAATTTGCGTGTGACAGCAGAGTATCCAATCCTGAATGTCTTTCCGGTCTTGGATGGTACCCAACACCTATGTGTCTCCAGTAGCTTAGCAACATTTACTAATAGATAGCCCAAGAGCACACCTACGTAGCCCGGCCAAGTTCTTGTTTTGTTGTGCTTTCTGGAAGTGTATCATTGTCAGTATTTATCCAAGCTTCAATCTTACCGCGGCGCATTGTAATTTCGCAAAAGTGTAAAAAAACGATTGTGGTAGGCTGGAAGAGGTGTTGAGGTGCTAGATGCCTAGACCCTGATCTAATTATCAGATTATGTAACGGGCCCTGAAGTGGTACGGCGCTTGAACTGCGCAGGTCGCAGCACTGAATCTTGACCGCCACCATGTCCAGTCCGTGCATATCTATTCCGAAGAAGAAAACAGACGAGGTGGGCATTGAATGATATTATAAGGTGAAATCCACTTACATTTCGTTGCTGAAGGTCGACTGGACCAGCCCTATCCGATCACTGATCTCACAGTCATATGGCGAGAATCCGGATAACTACGCCTCTGAATGTGCGGCTCTCCAGCGGTGCAGACAAGATGCAGTACGAGGAGCTGGGAGTGACACCACCGGTATGTTGAAGGATTTCGATATCAGCATGGAGACACTAATTGTATGACATCATTCGCAGCCCGAGATCTGCTCTACAAATACTTTGGTCAACTCGAGCTCTTAGAGCTACGCTTCTCAGAGATTCGAGTCTCATTTCCTTGGTAAATATATTTGTTTCACCCACCGCATCGTCTTCCAACTCATGTTTATTTCTATCACCCCTCACCCCAGGCATGACGCCTTTACCAGCAAACTCACAACCCAAACTTCACTCGCATTCGAGAAAGCATCCGTAATCTTTCAAATAGCAGCAACCCACACCTCAATCGCCGCTTCTCAAAACCGCGCAGACCCCGAAGGGCTCAAACGCGCAATCCACTACTTTCGCACGGCTGCGGGGATGCTCACCTATATCAACGACAACTTTTTACACGCACCTTCGACCGATTTGAGTAAGGAGGTCGTCAAGTTCTTGGTTGGGATTGTGATCGCGCAGGCGACCGAAGTGGTGTACGAGAAGCTTGTGGATGAGAAGAAGGCTCTTGTCACCAAGGTTGCGTCCCAGACTGCGTTTCTGTACGCGACGCTGCAAGAGGATGTGAAAGAGTTTATGGGACGTGGGATATTCGACCGGAACTGGGTCACGCTTATCCAAGTACGCCACCTATTCCTCCTCTTTGCCCTTATCTTATCCATATTCATTAGATTAAAGCCAAATATTTCGCCTCTCTCACCCAATACCACCGTGCTCTTACGGACAGTACTAGCTCTAAACATGGCGACGCTCTTGTCCGCTTCACCCTTGCCGAGACTCACGCTAAAGAAGCCCACCGCCTCGCCCAATCCTTTACTCCCTACTTCGTCGTCACCCTAACCCCGACCATGCCATCCGACGCAGGTACCGCCATCCTCGAGCTTACTAAATCCCATCTAGCACTATGCACGGAGAAAAAAACCACCGCGCAAAAGGATAACGACCTTATCTATCATGCCCTTTTACCAAGCGAGGCAAGTCTACCAATTGTAGACAAGATTAGCGTAGCGGCCCCCATCCCGATTCAAGAAGTATACGGCACGCCTGAAGTTCAAAAGGTCATTGGCGCCGACTTGTTCTCTCGACTGGTTCCGTTGAGCGTACACGAAAGCGCTTCAGTCTACTCCGAAGAAAAGGCTAAACTAGTCCGAGGAGAAGCGGCTCGAGCGGACGAAGCGGACGTTGAACTCTCGGCTGGGCTCGAATCGCTCGGGTTGCCTGGTGCGTTGGCCAAGTTTAGGGAGATGGCCGAAGCGGGGGGCGCAGGGGATGAAGACGGAGAGAGCGCGGTGCCGCCGCAGGTTTGGACGTGGAAGGAGGAAGTTGAGAGGAAGGAAGAAGAGATGCCGGTTGAGGGGCTATTGAAGCAGTTAGAGGGGCTGAAGGCTGGCGTGGAGGCTGAGCTTGGGAATGTGTCGAGAGAGCTAGAGTTGGAGTCTCGGGAGTGCGAGAGTATGCGGGTAAGCTCTTACACATCATGTTTAAATCAAGCCAGGGACTGATTTAGCGAGAATAGGTCAAGTACGAACACCACTGGACGCAAGAACCTTCAGCCAGTCACACTACCGCCCTCCGACAAGACCTCAAATCCCATCGCGAAGCGTTCACGGCCGCGGCCGCATCTGACGGTCAAGTCCTATCGCTCTGGCAGAACACTAAGCCCACGCTCGATATTCTTCGACACAATCCAGCCAGTCTATTCCAGCGCGTCAGCGATACATCGGCTGGGAGTCTGTTGGATTTAGATGAAGGCGAGGTCGGGGGGCAAGATGCAGAGGATATCAAAGCTCAGGTGGAGGAGATTGACGAGCTGCTTGGAAGGTTGAATAAGATTAAGCGGGAAAGGGGCGAAGTCTTGAAGGATCTCAAGGACAAGGTACGCTCTACTTTGTTGCTCCTATGGTTCATATTTCATATAGCTATGTACAGATCCAAAACGACGACGTCTCACACCTTCTCTTACTTAACCGCCGCTCAGGCCCAGCTGTCGAAACCGCGCTGTTCCAATCCGAACTTGAAAAGTTCCGACCATATCAATCTCGTATTGGGTCGACAGTACACCATCAGCAAGCCACACTCCAAGAGGTCAGCACTCTGCTTAAACGCCTGCAGAATGAACGGGGTAAAGGAGGGTGGGCGAAGAAGTGGGAAGCTGGGGAGAAGAGGCGAAGGGAGGCTGTAACGAGGGTTGCGAGGGCTAGAGAGGGATGGATGGAGGTTAGGGAAGGAGCTGGGTAAGTACACCCTTGTTATTCACTACAATCATTTCAGGATCTGACCGCTGGATGGATAATGTGTAGAAAAGGAATTCAGTTCTACCAGGACCTTTCGTCCCTCGTCCAAACTCTCAAACGAAAGACCCTCGCGTTCACAAGCGCACGCAAATCAGAACGTGAGCGGCTCGTATCCGGGGCTGAACTCCAGAAGAAGCTCTCTGCTCCCTCTGCACCTCCACCCGTTCCGCCTCAACCGCCATCTGCACAACCGCGTTCGCCGACGATCGAAAGCGCTATGAGTAGCATGAGCCTAAACCAGGGAACATGGGCCCAGTCACAAACACAGGAACCCAAGGCGTTTTCGCCTCCGCCCTTGCCGCCGCCACCTCAACGAGCAACATACACTTCCCCTCCACCGCCCCCACCGCAGCAGTATCAACCGTACGGCGCACCTTCTCCGTATCCACCTCCGCCTTCAGCCACTCCGTCGTACCCAGCGCCGCCAACTGCTCATTCACCATTCCCGCCGCCTCCCCCTCCACAGAGCCAACAACCCTACTCAGGATACTCATCTCCCGCACCCCCATCGGATCCATACGCAGCGCTCGGAGCTGCGTTCGGTCCGACTCCGGCCCCTGCCCAACCTACATATCCTACCCAACCCTCGGCCCCATCTGCGTACCCACCTCCGTCCGCCCCTTCGCGTCAGGGTACATATCCTCCCCCACCGCCTCCGCAGAGCCGACAGCAATCGTATCCGCCTCCTCCAGGTAGCGCGGCGCCCTATCCTCCTCCAAGTAGTGCATCTCCCTACCCACCCCCTCCAGGCGCCGCAGTACCCTATCCTCCTCCACCAGGTCCAGGACGATATCCACAACAACAGCCTCAGTACCAGTATGGGCAAGGACAATACGGCCAACCGCAACAGCAGCAGCAGCAGCCGCAGTATGGGCAAGGGCAATACGGAGGGTTGCCGCCTCCACCTCCTCCTGTTAACTATTCGTCGCCACCGCCCCAGGGAGGCGGGTATGGAGGGTATGGCGCACAGGGATACGGGAGGTAGATGATTGCTTTGCGTAGATTTACTAGGATCGAGAAGTGGAGGGTTTACATTTTTGTATGTTTTGCGGAAGGAATTTATTATTTGAATCAGGAACATCGAGTGTGATACTGATTTTGATGAGATTAAAGCACCCGATTCACGCATCTACCAATACAAATACAATACTGATCAAGGAATCAGTCGATTCAGGTCCAATTAATGGCTTCAAAACATACTCACCTAGCCTCTACGTCACAAGCGATGTTACTCTCCTCCTTAAATGATCCCATTGCTGCTTCCAATCAAATCGGTGTGCACTCATAACGGCATCCTCAATCTCAGCATTCCATCGTTGCTGAACCATCTCTCGGAACGGCGATCTGTGGATCCTAGCGGATGCAGGGAGGGGTCCAGAGACTGCGGGGCTAGAAAGCTCGTTAGAGAGACCTTTCAAGCTAGATTGTTAGCGTAAAAATACGGGTTAGTTGAGTATATATCGTAAATGAATGATGCTTACTTCCTGCTTATAGCGTTCGTTCTCGTCTCAAACATTCGAGAGAAGCCATAATAAACCTAGTATCCGGAAGATCAATCAGAGTTATTAGATACAGCTTTAGAGACAAGTTGCTTACAGCGGCAGCTGTGAGGCCACCAGCCGCTGTACCCATGAAGACCGTCATCTTGGTGGTGGGAGATTAGGCGAGGCTGGGGTAGCAACCGCCCGGCGCTTGTTGCATAATCTCGAGCTGTGATCGAGCTATGATCACCAGCGAATTTTCAGCTCAATACCTTGCTCGGAACTCTGAACTCTGAACTCTGAACTCTGAACTCTGGACTCTGAACTCTGAAAGATCTTCGGCCGTATATGTCCAGTTCAATGCCTCAGCTTCATGGAGGCACTCATCCTGATGTGGAATATTTTTCACTGACATACTTGACAACTATTGATATAACTATGCTAAGTCACCTGTCCGCCGCCTTCATGCCGCATTGTTATCTCGCTTGTTTCCTTGATTTCCTGTCTGTTATTACTCGCAATCAAACACTTTCGGATATCCAGAGTACGAGATTCTGCTAACCTGGGATAACATGAACTGCTCAAAGGTTTGCATCCTCGTGCGTATCTCGTCCATTTCCTTCTGTCGAGCAAGGATACTTCCTGGTTCACCCTCATTCAACTGCTCTTGGATTCGCAACAGCTGGGCCTCTCTTGAAGCGAGCTTCTCTTCGGCCCGACGCAGAGCATCTTGAGTTTCTACTAGACGACTCCTCGCTTCGACTAACTCTAGTCGAATCTGAGCGAGTTCCTGATGTTGAGTCACTAGTCGATCGGTACCCTCAGTTAACTCCTTATCTCGAGCAGCGAGTCGACCGGTTATTTCTCCTATTTGACGGTCCTTTTCAGCTATCAGTTTATCTTTCTCCAGAAGTCTTCGATCGACTGTTTTGGAGATATTCTTCTCGGTCACTTTATGGTCTCCCGCTGTCACCCCGTGCCTATCTGATTGATCCTCCTTGGGCACCTCTGCGCCGACATCACCACTATCGATAACTCCGTAAATAATGACTTAACCAACCTGCTCATACCCACCTCAAACGTTCGAGTTTCCATTTTGTATCCAGAAACGTGTCTCCCCCAGCAGTAGTTATCAACTCCAGCTTGATGTAACAGGAGCTTGTTAAATTCGACTACTACCAATACTCAAACATGGCTCACCATGAAATTGCTGAAACCGACAGAGAAGCCAAGGAAGTAACTCTGCTTGCCGGGCCGGATGAATTTACTGGCGTAAATGTTTTATTGTAAGGGGCGAAGAATGTTTGATAAATCCGCCATGACATACATGTACACCGAACCGTCCGATCCTTGCTGAGTTATTTCCCACTGAATTGGCCACTTCCGACAAATAGGCTCAGCAGCGCTGTTTCTCGTCTTGACCGCGAGGTACCGACCACTTTGACAATTCTTTAGCACGTATCCTTTGCCGGAGTGCTGGATATACCACTGTTGCCATGATTAACCTGACAATGAATCATCCCAATACGTGAATTTCCGTATAGTCTACCTTTTGGTCCGCGTCATCGTTTATGTCCCAGTCCATGGCCTGCCCGTCTTGATCCTTAATACACCTACGATAGTCAGGGTGTGCTCTAATCCTGTAGGCTCCTGGCTCTATGCTTCCCATCACTTGCGGGGATTCTTGCTCGTTGTAGTGGTATCTGGTATGGTGGTGTACGAGCGCCGGCCGCCACAGCAGTACGCCATTATCATGCATCGCCACATCAGGTCAGGACCTAACAGCAGGCCCGTAGAAGTTTATTGCTATGAGTATATTCAAGTTGCGTGGACGAAGAAGCTGTAAGCTGTTGTGTACTAGACCTTCTGGTGTTGAACGGCATTAAAAGCACGCATGTATTCAAGCGAAAAGGTGATATACTGTAGTCACACTGAAAGGCAAATAGCGCCGCCGGCCGCATATAATAAGAATGTAGGATACATGCGAGCATAAAGGCTTCGGGTGGCGCCGAGTACTACTATGCCTGGGTGTGCCTTTGTGTGAGAGTCGCGTACGATCTTACATACTTGGCATGGCCTGCGGTCGTGCCTATCTTATATCGCCTGCATATATCCTTAGTCTACTTCACATCTGTTCATTCTCTGCTCTTTAAACTTGCTCGCTCGTGTACATACAGACCCGACTCCCTCGACTCCGAGTCGTCTAGCAAGTCACTCTATCTTGCTCACACTAAGTCTCGACGTCGCCGACACTCTCGCGTCTGACTCTGAGATCCCTCAGACCTCACGTTATGCCGCGTTGTTAAATCGCTGATTCTATTTCGAACTGTTACTAACGGGCTCAGAAACCCAGAGCGCACGACTTTGCTAACCTGGGACGACATAAACTGCTCAATCGCTTGCATCCTCGTGCGCATCTCGTCCATTTCTTTCTGTCGAGTGAGACTGTCCTCGGCATCGCTTCCATTCAGCTGCTCTTTGATTCGCGATAGCTGGGCATCCCGTGACGCGAGCCTCTCTTCAGACTGGCGTAGTACATCCTGAGTTTCTACAAGACGACTCCTTGCTTCGACCAGTTCGAGTCGGATCTGAGCGAGTTCCTGGTGTTGGGTTACTAATCGATTAGCGCCCTCAGCCAACTCAAGCCGGGCTTGAGCCAAATCTTTGCCTTGGGTGAGAAGCCGACTGGTAATTTCTCCTAGCTGGTGGTCTTTGTCGGCTATCAGCTTATCCTTCTCCATAAGCGCTCGATCAATTGCGTTGGCGATTTTTTTCTCGTCCTCGGTCTGCACTCCCGCGTCCAGTGTTGTGAGGACTAATTCCTCCGTCCGCGAATCTGCCTCTCCTATATCATCGCTATCAGTAGCTACACGGTCAATAGATTGAATAGATCAGACTGTTGATACCTACCTTAAACGACGGAGCTTCCAATCTCTGCTCGTAGTCGCAGTGGACCCCCCACTATAAGCTGTCCTCGGCTGCAACTTGATGTAACATGAACCTGTTGTGCTCGTTTGGCATTAATACCTGAGCCAGGCTTACCATGCAATCGTTAGACGAGGAAGAGAGAGCAAGGAAGTAGCCCCGTTCACCCGGTGGAACCAACCGACTAACATGGGTAGTTCATTGTAAGGAGAGTAAGCTGTCCAAAAAAGCTACGACGCCTACATAAGCATTGAGCCGCTCGAACGTTGACTGATTTCCCATCGGGTTGGCTGTATCCCACAGACGGGTTCAACGCTTGCGCTGGTTGTGTTGATTACTTGAGCTGCAAGGTACCGGCCGCTTTGACAGTTCTTTAGCAAGTATCCCCCGCCGGAGCGCTGAATATACCACTGTTTGACGTGTAATGGTTAGTCTGCTCAAGCAACCATGATTTCAGTTCAGTCCGCGTATACAGTTTACCTTTTGATCCGTGCTATCATTATATATGTCACAGTCCATGGCCTTGCCGTGTTGATCTTTGATGCACATATTGCTGCGGTAGTCTGAGATAATGTTGTATGTTCCTGGTTGTAAGCGCGCCATTACCGTCAAAGACTCTTGCTTGTTAGCAGGTTATCCGGCGTGGTAGCAGGTAAGCGCCTGCTTATGGTACGGCCACTATTAGTCCCTCAAACCAATCACATCATAACAGCGCGTTGCCACACCATATTGAGTGAATGATTCGAAAGGCTAAAAGACTCTATTTCTTCGACTCGAGAAGCTGTAATACGCAGTGTTTTTGACGCCCTTGACCATGTATATAAGCGGGAGGACATAGAAAATTCGAGAGCACAAATGCGTCTTTACCCTATTAAGCTATTGCTGACTAGGGCCCAGGGTCTAGCGATTATTGCCGCCATCTGACCCGGCGCTGACCAGCCCAGAGCTTCATCGCCTCAACCCCAGACGCGTACTAGAAGATGTCTAAACTCACTTGATACCGAACAAGAACCGCATTCGCCAACTTAACCACTAGAATTACTTTATGCGATTTGGTCACGACCGCAAGCCGAGCATATATGCAGAAAATGGAGCGAACAACTATCCATATAGCGTGGTCAATAACCGACTACTTTTCAACCACATTCGAACGGCCAATTTTACGGTTCCCACTTTGAGCTCATAGCGTCCGCTGAAGTAGCGTGACCTCGAGAGTCGTAGCGATCTGCTCCAGGATGTGGCAAAAGCAGGCTAAACAAATACTAACATTAGTGTTGCCAACAGAGGTAGCCGATATAACGGCTCACATGGTCGAGTTATTAGTGTCGTACTCGTCACCTCCATGAGATCTATCGCGGTCGCCCCGAGAGTATAGTTCCTGCAGCTCTCCGCTTCGTCCCAGCTCTACGCCTTCTGCGTCGCCCACATCCGCGGGTCCAAAGTCAATCACAAAATCTCGTAAAAACTCGTGGATTCGAATCGTCTCTGCTGGGTCGTCAGTCTGTCCGCTAGTCGGCTGGCGGTGGTATCTCTCCCGTAGCCGCCTTCGAAACCCGCGCGAATAACAGCCCCTAAATAAGCCAAACGGGCTAATCAGCTTGGCGCCTAATTTCAAGACCACGATATGAGTTATCAATGATTTAAGGCAACGAGCCACTGACCAACGAGTCCCCAGAACATCGATCTACCAAACAGCAATATATGCACACCCTGGAGAATAGCCAGAAGACCACCGATGGATCCAAGTGCATCGAAGATAGTGCTTGACCGGTAATCCTCCACAAAAGCGCATGAATAGGGCTGATAAAGTAAACGCTTGTTCCACATAATATCTGCAGAGTTACTTAAGTATGATAGGGACGGGATGCCCGATGGTTTAAGTAAAGCGCTTCAAGTAAAATTATCCGGTGATGGAGTCGTGCGCATTCTTACTAAAGTATAAAACATTGTTAGTTCGTGAGCATCAAGAAAGAGATCAAAGGTGCATACCGATAGTAAAAAGGGAAGTAGAGGTATATATCTATCTAACATATTAGTTAACGACTCACACCTTAAGGAATTTAACGAACCGGTCTTAGGTTAGCTATGATGTCTCTAAAGACCGAAGATGTGATGAACCTCCGTTCCACTAGGTCTATGCTGCCGTCCACATGCTCTGCTCCAATCATCCTCCATGGCGGTACGAGCCATGGTACAACACTACTCATGAAATCTTCCTGATCAAGCCCAGACGTGTCCTTAAACGTATCCATCGAGTTAGCGAACCAAATGTCAGGGAGTCGAACTGCATCAAGCGAGGTGCCATTCGTGGAGCGAATTGTGATGGAATAAGTTGCATCAGTGAAGAAACTGTCTGCAAACAGTTGAATTCTTCGATCGTTGGGTGGCTGGACGTTTACACTTACAGCTGTTGCGTGTGTATCTACAGTGGAACACTTGGAACCAATTACCAGATGAGGAGCCGTGCACAGCGGTCCGCGACTCAGAAGTACATTGGTCTGGATAAAGGAGATACGAGCGACATAGATCATACGAATACATCACCGAAGCTTACCTGTTACAAATTGACCAGAGCCGGGCTCACTGGGGGCGCTAACATTCACACCCACATCATATCCCTGACCAGTTCTCGGACTCCCGTATTCTCCGCTTGCGCCATAGTGTCTCTATGTATATCTCACTAGTTAGTACGCGAGACATCCAAGCTATACGACATAACGAACCACCAATACCTGAATATTTCCGACGAACCGAAGATTGAAACACCGTTCTATCCCACTACGCGTTTCGATCTGGTTTTGTGCTTGAGCCAACGCCATGACTGCTCTTACAATGATGGCGACAATGAACAGTAGCGCGCAAAAGTTCTGGAAGAACGCATATCGCTTACTTTCAACAAGGCTGAAAGGTGCGTTGATATTAGTTTGAAGGCTGTGGCGGGCAAGCTGCATGCATACCTGACACGGCGGAATAGTATCTTTGGCACACAAACTGCCCATACGTAGGTAAAGCTTGAATCGTCAAGTTTGTTCTGGGGATGTCCAAACCAGCTCGGGTGACTCCGGGCCAACGAAGAACCAAGTAACACGTCCTTTGCGTTGCTGTTCCAGGGTGCATTCACGCCAGCTTCACGCTTAGACAAAAGAAGAGAAATCGAGAGGTATAAAGTGCAAACTATATGGATAGAGTTGAGCACAAAGTTAGCCACAGCATATGAGTCAATGGGGCCGGCAACGGGGTTGGTTGTGATAAGACTACCCCCTACTACAGGAGTTGTTTTTCCGGTAAGTGTTTCCTCCGCCCCTATAAGAGTATATGAGCTCACTAGAATAGGGGGAAAATACAAGTCCAATGGAAGTTGCTAGAGATTGCTCCTTCAAGTCAGCACCCATTCTAATTTTCCATGAATGCATGAACCTACCAGGGAGGGCAAGTAAGAACACGGACGTTACAGTCTGCGCAAGCACAGTTCCAAAGTATGAGTTGGTGCGATAGAAATCCAGTGTCAATCTTCGTGAATAGAATGAGCCTAAACACAGTCATTTGACAGAAATACGATCGCTCACATAAGTATGTCGTTAATCGATATGAACAGGTAAGACACTATGCAGTGACCAATTTTTGTGATCAGTTGGACTCGTAAGGTCTCTGTCCAGACTTACTCGGATAAAGAAGGGCAAGTGGGGGATAGCCCCATATCACCGCCACCCCAATGGTATACATCAACCCCCAAGCGAGCGAGATAAGGAGGCGGAGTAGGTGAATCCAATAGTACCATGTTATTCTTGAAGGGACTTTTAATTGTGCAAAAGGTTTCATTCCGCCGCGAGACATTGCAAAACAGAGGATGGTCAGTTTGCTGAGATGGAGGCTAAGTCGCAACAGGGAAGGTGGCACACGGCTTGAGTCAGCGAAGCCCAGCGTTACGTAGTTAAACTCCTGAACCGAGACTGTTACGAAATGCCGGACGATAAAGAATACATCCGTGACAGGTGGCGCTCGATCGCCGCCTTGGCATCGCTGCAGTTGTGAACTTGGTCTATATATGATACAAAGAGCTATATAATATTCTAGACCTAGACGACGCCAGTCTAGCAACCAGAGATCAAACGAATGCTAGCAAAGTCCACCTAGAGTAGGCCGTGGCGGAGTAGTAAGCGCTAACATGCCATAACATTGTGTCGCCACACTATAACAGGATATGATCTATAGGATGTTCTAGTAGCTCAGCTTAATGAGTCCACCTGCTATCCGTTGTACTCACTGTATATACATCTGATTAATATGAGCGAGATCGCGATCCCGATGATGATATCTTCCAGCTCACCTTGGGTGGCTACGGCCTTTCGTGTGGCTAGCAACGAAGAGGCCGTTACCGCTACCTCTGATTGTGGCGCTTCCTGCGTGGACTCAGCCACCACCTTGCCACCACCCAACGATTCAACATGGGTTCCATATCTCGTTCCGGAGGATGTATTCTTACTGTCCGGAGACATATGTCTCAAACCTGACGCCAACGTAACAGTTCAAGTGCTCCCAAAAACTGAGGCCGGTGACTGGGTTAGCGACACATGAATCTTACCCAGTCCGAGTAGTCAAACTCCCACACGCTCAGGTCCGACCGCGGTCGAAGACCCGCCTCGACTTCGCATTCCGAGCCAGAAGTCGGCTCTTTTGAACCTGGTAGCCTATCCCCTCCTGCCCGCCTCGAACATTACCTGTCTCGAAGCGATCTCGAGTCTTGTCGGGACGCCTTACGACCATGCAGACCTGATGCCATCGCTGACTGCGCACCACCACCCGAGCGCAGAATACTAATTTTAGGTAGCTGTACTGAAGATGGTGCATAGAAGATGAGTGTCTGAAAAAGCATGGTCAGAGGAGGGTGACAAAGAGTGAGTCAACGCTTAAGCGCGGGAAGGCATACGACGCAGCTGTAGAGGAGAGGTCAGAGTCCTCGAAAAATGGAGAAGGGCAAGGGCAGAATAACTGTTGAAGAGGCAGCACCAGAGTAGGGCGATCCAGGCCTTCAGGAAATGATAATTTTGGGAGACAAGTACGACGAGGCTTACTGAGCAAGGAACGTCAAGATTCAACCATTATCTCTATCGTTTTCTAAGTTTCTAGCCGAATAAACCTGTTTGTCAGCTTATTAGTAGTTGAATACTCCTCTTAAAAACCCATATTAATCTGAGTGACCTCAGATGTTCAAGCCCCGGAGCCACGTATTGAGGCCGCGACGTACGCGTGAGTCTTAACTTTAGCACGGCGAAATCTAGTGATTGGAGTCTTCTCAGCCACTCGTACGCTGGTCTGTTTTTAAGTATGCTTTGGAAGATATATAGGAACACTCTAGATTCTTACACTATTAGGCCGAAACATATGTGCTGCAGAGTGAGATGTTGAGCATACATGCAGGGCATGAAAACTTTGAGTAACATTGCTATGCTTAAGCTCCTAGCTTTCCTCACGCTGCATTGTTAGACCACCTATTCTACTCCAAATCGTCACCGATAAGCTCAAAAACCTAGAGCGCAAGACTTTGCTAACCTGGGATGACATAAACTGCTCGATGACCTGAATCCTCGCGCGCATCTCATCCATTTCTTTCTGTCGAGCGGGGCTGTCCCCACCGTCGCCCCCGTTGAGCTGCTCTTTGATTCGTGCGAGCTGTGCATCTCTGGAGGCGAGCCTATCTTCCAATTGACGGAGCGCATTTTGGGTTTCTACTAGATGACCCCTCGCCTCGACTAGCTCGAGTCGAATCTGAGCGAGTTCTTGATGTTGGGTCACTAGGCGATCGGAGCCCTCAGTCAGCTCCAACTGGGTTGTAACCAAGTCAAGCCGGGCTTGAGCCAAATCTTTGCCTTGAATGACAAGCCGGTGGGTGATTTCCCCTAATTGGCGGTCCTTTTCAGCTATCAGTGTATCCTTCTCTAGAAGCTTTCGATCAACCGTATCGAGAGATTTGTTCCTGGTCACTTGTTGGTTTTTTGCGTCGGCTTCTTGCGCCTGTGGTAGATCCTTCTCCTCGCCTGTATCATCGCTGTCCAAACTGTATAAGTGGGTTGATTTGATTAGACCGCTGGTACTAACCTCAAATAGTGAAGCTTCCAGCTTCTAGCCTCATTCTCGGATCCCGTAGTCTCTGATTGCAACTCGATATAATCGTCGTTGAGCCAGCTGGAAATGATAAGAAACCAACGCCTCTCATATTTTCTTTTTTTGGTTGGTGGCGGAAATGAGAGAAGAATACTACTCGATAAACCTACTGGACCTACACGAGAACCGAGCCGTCCGGGTGCTGGGTTATTTCCCATTGTGTTGGCTGCATCCCGCAGATGACGTTAGGTTCGGGATTTATGTTTGTTACCTGTGCTGTGAGGTATTGGCCACTTTGACAATTCTTTACCAAAAACCCATTGTTGGAGCGCCGAATATACCACTATTGGCATGGCATAGTTAGCTCATCGAGCCATTCGAACTGAGTCTGAATATAACTTGCCTTTTGATTCGCCCTGTTGTCGTCTACGTTCCAGCCCACAGCCTCACCGCCCCGATCTTCGATGCACCGATCACTGTAATAGCCCGATATAATCTTGTAGGTTCCTGGTTTTAAGCTCTCCATCGCCCTCGCGGACTGAGTCTTGCTCAAGGTCTTGCTTGTTGGGGGATTTGCCGGGCGTAGCGGGGTAAGCGTCTGCTCACGGTATGATGGTCTGTTTGTGGTCTATAGCCACTCCACACAACACATCATAATAGGCTGTCGCCACATCATGTTGGGGGAATGATTCGTCGCTTTAAAAAGCTATAAAAGAAATTATACTTTTAAGAGCTGTAGAATGTGGTATTTTTGAGGCTTTTGCAAGTCCATATATGCTAGCAAAAATAGTTACAGAATTTCAAAGCACAAATGTGGCTTTGCTCTGTTGAGTCATATGTTTGACTGACTAGCGCCCCCAGGGTCTGGTGATTATGGTCACCAGACTCAACGCCGACCAGCCCAGAATTTCGACATCGCCCCTGCCTCTCTCCATTCAGTTGTACAATACTCCAACACGCTGCGCTGACATCATGACAGATTCTTGCGTCATAGGGAAAACAGTTGTCTCGCCACCTCAGGCTTCGTACTTATTTTAGGTGCATCTCGCCATTGCTTGGCCCACCAACAATGTTCTCGACTTTGACATATCCCGTAGAGCAGCCTTACCGCTTGAGATGGATTACTGAGATATTCTACGGGAGCTCAATTATACTAATTATACTTCTTGTGCTCTTGAACTGTTTGTAACTTTCTGCTAGCGGATATGTTGATTGTTGCTCAAATTGCTTTTGTAGTGATACTCGGCGGATACGACTCTGTCACAGTCCTCATATCAGATCCTAACGTAACCGACTACGAGCAATGGTGGGCACCGAAGAGTCTTCCTAGCGCCCTGAAGATACATACAAAGCCTGGAGAGTGCGAAGAAGCGAGACTACCTCAAAGCACGCCACTTCGGACCAACTCTTCGTTGCCGTTATTCTCCTACTGTGAGCCAGCATCATTTTTGACTGTTTTTCTGGTCATTCTATCGGTGGCGCACGTTCTTCGTTTAGTTGTCTCGAATAACTTCAACCAATACGACTCGCCAACAAACACGCATGGTCTCCGCGGAGAGACTCCGTACAAAGCAAATCCGTTGGATATTTGCCGAGTCCAGGATATGAGCCTCACGATGGAGCCTAGGATTCTGTCATTCAACGTGGATGTACGTATGTTGCTCAATATTGCATGTCCAGCATTTTAACTTGGTCCTAGACAACTCTACTGTGCGCTCCAGTTGGAGAGCCACCACGTCCACGCGAATTTCGTACCTCCTTCAAGCGCGCAGACTCTCCTCGTTTCCGACCAGATTCTATATTGCAGTACATGTCTTACACGGCATCGCCCAACGAGACTGACTCGGAAGCGTACCGAAAAGTCAGCCGAGAGGGTCCTCCAAGAGACCCCTATCTTAACGTGCTCGGTGTGGTCGATATGATGGGCAGCGACCTCATTCGTGCAATGTGGATGCGCAAGGTCACTTGGTTTAGCGTCAACGACACCGCGAACCAGAGTCCAGTTCCCGAACTTGGGTCCATGTCGTGGGACTCTGAGCCGGATGGTCGTTCGCCAACGGATCCTTCGCGTTTGAGTTGGAGAACATATACAGAAGGATATTGGTACGACGGCAATTATGTGCGCACAATAAACGCCACCATTTTGAACGTATTTGTGGCTGTACGAGATGCTATCAAGTACGTACGGAACAGTGCTCGTTTCTCGGCCCTTATATGCTAACTTTCTATCAGCCTTGACATTGGATACGTTACGCCCACGAACATCTACGTCAACAAAACGTCTTTCAACAGCATGATCACTCTGGATGGCTACTTCCCCGTGCTTACATCCCTCATGTCAACCTACTATCCCGATGACGTCGGCCACGGCGCATGTTCTTGGGGTTGGGGCTGCTCTCCAAGCTTCAACACGTCCTGGGCTCAAGCGCTTACCTCGACAGATCAGCCAGTTAATAACTTGACTCTGCCGATAACTCTACCATCGCCTCTACCTCCGTCCGTCATCGACATGGTATACCTATGCCCTCAATACCAGCTGAAATCTTGGGGCAGCCTCTTGCTAGCAATATTTACAGGTCTGTAATCGATCGATCTCCTGCCCAAGTACAACGCCACAATCTGACATGTATCCCGAAACTGCGTAGGTGTATTCACAATGTACGTCACGGTGTACGAAGTCTTCGCCTGGATCGCGCCTGCGCTCGACCGAAAGTACAAAGGCCCCCAACCGTGGGAAAAGTTTACGACCCAACGATCGCCCGAGCCACTGAACCCTCCGGGCTATTCGCCGGACTCTGATTATGATGACAAGGAACATCTACTTGGCGACCAAAAGGACCGGGCTGTGTGAGAGGTTGGATGCGGGTATCACCGGTATGGATCTATCAATTTGCACATATTTTATTTATTATCAAGGGAACCAGCGAACCTGCTGCCGTACTGAACCACAAGACCTCTGTTATACCAATTAAAATTATTTCTTTCTGAGTAGCACTCCGTATTTGTACCCCTGAAGTATATGGCCGTAGTGAACGGCTTACTGATAAGACATCGCCGGTCATGTGTACGCGCATATAGCCAGCAGGAGTCCAGGCCCGTCGAGACGCCCACTACTGAAATTCCCGGCCAGGTTCACAACGACATGAGCGCAATATGGTCTCGATGTTTTGACAATGAGACACCAACCTGAATTACCGTTACTTCCGAAATGCAAAGGGACTATAGCTAGTAGGCATATATGTTCACCCATCAGCAGAGTATACAGCGGTATCACGATTATCAAATACATGAAGCGATTACTCTTCATATAGATCAGTACGTTGTGGAGGCTCAATAACTTTGACCAAACTCCTGTACCACCGTCGACCCGGCCATACCTCCAGTTGGCAGTTCAATTACCAGATCAATCTCCGACCTATTACTGCGCCTGTGCGTACCACGAGATGAGTGATGATTCAGGCCGATATACGCTCTTTCCTGTCGCCGCGACGCCCTCGAAGTCTGTACGATTCGTATATTTGCTGTTGTGCTCTCGTGTGTTGGATCGGATATACTCAGCTCCCCGCTTAGGCTCTTCAGCCCCGTAAGCTTTAGTACAAGCACTAGCGGACTATCCACGTATACTACCAATCCCAGGTGCGGCACAGACACAGAGCCACCTTCGGCCTTCCAGAATGCGGCTCCTAGTGTTCGGCAACTAGAGTCGACAACCGCGCTCACGACATCGGTATTTTCAACAGTATGGGATGTTCTGTTGCCAGCCTGGTCACTAAAATCTTCGTAGTTCTTGGTTGCGGGGAACACGGAGTACTCGATTGGAGCCGCGATGTTCTCCGAGGGGTGAACAATCCAGGCAGAGAATATTTCCTTGGTTGAAAGCGGCTGTTTGCTAGCTCCGAGTGCCGCCCAATCGCCTTGCCTAGTTTCTGCATCGACCGAGACCTGGGTTGCTTGACCAGGCGGGAAGATGTAGCCGATTCCAGCGTGCCAGAGTTTCGTTACATTGCTGTAATTGCCACTATTAGTACCAGGGCTGTCGTCGGGGTAAACGTTTCCGTCGCGTAATCTTTGATCTAAGACGGAGAATACAGGCGCGGACGAAGTAGACCCAATGTTGTTGACGAGCACGTGCTGGACGTCGCCACCGAGGAAGAAGTATGCCTTGTTGAAGGAGAGAGCGCCAGTAAGTGGGTTGACATAACGCATGGCTGCTACCCCGACATCTCCCGTAGATACGCCTCCTGCATACGTATTGACGCCATACTGCTGAGTAGTGCGGCAGTCAAGGGGTGTATTGCCATAGTCAGTGGTTGTACCCGGCACAAGACTGAAGTCGAAGGTGGCGTATATGTCCTCATACTCTGCGCCAGTAGCGTAGGTGTACATAGCGCCGTCGGAAAGGTGAAAGCCCTTGGTATTTTGTCCGTTTACGCACTCCGAGGTTGCAGTACGCCTGGAGAGCATTTTGATTGTAGTAATGGCGCTTTCCGTACGGCAAACCTAGACATGGCCTTAGCACAAAACCGTCTCGATAGTAGATACCTATCTTACCATATAGTCGGAGTTCCAAAACATGCGAACTCCATTCAACTGTCCTAGGTTCACCGTTTGCGGATTTGGCTCCGCAAGATTGGTCCCAAACCTAACCAACTCGCTTTGGTTCCATGACTGGCCCAAAGATAATACCTGACTAAGGTTCATGCGGAGGTTCGCCGACGCTCTATTTATTAGGCAGTGGTTATTCCAGTCCCTCGGGTATGTTTCAATTTACTTACTGTCCATCCACTACGGGCCAACTTATCATACGACCAATGACAGTCTGAACTCAACTATCAGGATTTTAGTATCCAAGTCACCAAGTCATAAGCTTACCATATCCCAGTGGACAACCCCGGTGACGGTGTTTGCGAATGTCATCCAATACGCACTCCCAATGTGTTTTCCGAACGTATCACGGGTCGTCTGGTTGGCTTGAAATCGAGTGTCGACGGCTTGTAGCTCTAGCTCTATAACGGAATTAGAACTAGAATACAAATCATCAGCATATATACGGATTGAGACCAATTGATAAGCGAATCACAAATCCTTGCCGTAGTTTCCTAAGATGTAAAACTGTCAGCAACCGCCTCAAAACACAAAACGCTGTTGGCTCACCGTTGTAGATAATCCCAGAGTGCTGTTGAAAGGAGCCATCCGGCTTGATGCCATCTACCCGATCTTCCGAATGGATTGTGATCTAAGAAACTCCCCTATGAATCATTTGCGGTAAGGATACTTGTTGGACCTACCTCATCATGCACGCGTCGATAGGCATCCATGACGCGAGTGGCGTTTCCAGTTCTATTATTCTCTAAGAGCCCGGCTGAAACCCCAATTGAAGCCATGTCGATGATGTTGGCACCGCTAACGTATCCGGGAGGTGGGTCGCGGAAAAAGGGGGTGTATGCGCGAGCGGTAATGAGAGTACAGTTACCATACTCGGTAGGCGTAAGCTCGTCACGAAGAAGTAGACACACTTGGCCGACATTTTTTGGGATTAAGATGACATTGCTAAGTATGAGGAAGCTTCAGCCATCAAATAAAACGCCCGCTTGAAATAGAGCTACCTGAACCAATTTGTGTTCCATAGCCCAGGCGTTCCGCAGGGACACGAATCGCCCTCCACTCCGCCGCCATCCATACAAGCGCCGTTGCCAAGCGTGCTGAAATCGTTGGCAAACCAGAACTCCATAGCTCTCCCGATCGCGCTTCGAAGTTCGGCGTTTTTAAATTGGCGATCTTGGTTATCTTTTTCGCCGTAGTAAGCAGCTGTCATCGATAGGATCCGTGACCAATGACCGGATGCTGGCCAGTTTGCGCGCCGAGCGGAACACCCAGAAGTATAATCAACATCGGCCCAAGTTCCGTCGGCTCGGAGAGTTCTCAAATTGTATTTATTTTATGTTCAATTAAAATTCTCGAATGCATCTTTGTAGAACCCAGTGCTCACTAGTTCTTGACTTGGCTAGCCGAACGACTGGCACCTGATATAATGAATGGCAACCGGCGCTCGTAGACAGTTTGCAGGTCATTCGCCAGGGTATTTTTTGCGCCTAGGAAGATTACGGGGGCTACAAGTAGCTTGGGTAATTTCATGCCGTCAAAGATAGGAGTCGAAAAAAGATGTTGTTGAAAATTAATTGAAAGTGCGGTAGGAGTAAAAACGAGTGTGGGCGTATGAGTGTTGTGTACTATCGAGGGGTGTAACGAGTGCGTGTGTTGTGGTAGGAGTTCATTTAAGTTGCTCGACTGGCGGAACAACGCCCCTTACGCCTTTGTTTGGACTTGCTTGTCCAAGCCATGAACCCCTTTACTCCTATTGGCAATTTAATCGTCACTACTGTGATTGTTTTGGGCGTTATGGATATCGTTGTTTTGCCTTGACTTGTACGTGGGTGCGAGCGCGTTACTAGCCTTTCCGCTTGTGGGGAGCTGAGCAGGAAACCTGAAAGAATATGTCCAACATGCCGCCGAGTTGCTGTGAGCTTAGCAAATTTTACCGGAGAACACAACTAAGCAAATTTGTTGTTTCGGAGCCCCAGTCGAACATTACGGGGCAAGCGATTAGAGCCACGGTTCTGATTAAAGCGTCAAGTCCCAAAAGGGTACAAACTTGTGGGGAACCGATCAAGACATATTTGGCTACCACGTGACCGCGAAACCCATCCACCCAGCTTCGACGTCTACTTAGCCACACCTCCCAGCCTAAATTAACAAAAATGGAGGCAATGTTCGCTGAATATCCGGACGCATACGGTGATATGGAAGGAGTGGTGGGTGGCGCCGGGCCTTCGACCGCAGACGTGCCCAA
>WSTJ01000027.1:0-60134 GCA_019623705.1 Ceratobasidium sp. 428
TCGAGCAGGGATTCGGTATACCTTACCACCTGCCACCACATTGCAGTCGTCCGAATCACTAGATCGATGCATGACCATGTTGACGATAGGATGCCAACGAAGTAGCTCTCGAACCAGTGCGCTCGTGTATGGAAGACTTGATCTGTCCCCTGGCAATAGCATAGTATTACTGGCTGTGTCGAGTCGTTGGCCAGCATATGCAGCGATCTCGGCTTGCGCTTTGGCTTGCACGTCCGGGTAAAGTGCCATGGCGAGGAAGAAGGATTGTACGGCTGAAACGGTAGTGTCCGAGCCGGCTCCGTATAAGTTTGAAGCTAATATCTAATCAGGAAGTGTAAGCTGAGTGACACATTGTCGGAGAGGATGCTTACTTTGATATGCTCCTTGGTTTCAGCATCTACGTCCTCGCTGCTCTCCGGCCGTAGTAGTTTCGAAGTGAACGAATCTTTCGCGGTACCCTTAGCCTAAGAATAGTCAGTTCCGACACGTGACGCATCGAAAATTCTTGTACTATTTGCTCTAGGGTAAAATTGAATGGTTCCGTCTGGTGGGCGTCATTCAAGTTTCTCCAGTATCGGGCCTGGCGCTGGAAGGCTGCGAAAGGAAACCAGACGGGTATGTTTCGTACTAAAACAACTGTGAGCCTTAGATTCGGAACGTAGTTCAGGTACGCACGGAACGGAAACATGTCGACCGCCCACTTGCCGGGAGTCGCAGCTAAACCCGGATTGTGTTAACGGTTTTCGGTTTTCAGGAGAGGTTTATATCACGCACCGTCTGAAAACTCAGTCATGAGCTGATCCGCACGCTTGATAAATTGATCTTCACTCGAGTTGGCATGATAGCCATACGCGATTCGAATGGCGATACTCGCTCCCAAACTTGTCCGAATGTTAGGCTAGTACCGGGGCATGAAGGTATCCAGGCGGCTCACAGGTGCACATGCGCCATAAAATCATCAGGCGTCTCCACCAGACGTCGCATGAATTTCTGGGCTTCGTTCTGCTGCAAAGGAATGTAATCCTGCGACACTCGACTATTGAGGGCGCGCTGTAGCATGGTGCGATAGCGTTTGAGTAAAGGGCCATATGATAGAAATAGAACATCTCGATCCCAGCCAACCCTAGTCCGTATAATCAAGTAGTTAGTCCCAGGTCTCTCTACCAGTGCATGGAGACACACAGCTTCATCATCGGACTAACGTCTCTATCCGAATAGTTCGTGGCCCTCTTCTCCAAAAGCTCGGTCGCGAGGTCGGGGTCGGATATCACAAACATGTACTTGTGAAAAGTTCGAACCGAGATTAATCCTCCTATAAAATACTTTAGTCTTGAGGAGAAACCAGATTGAGAAGACGGTTACCATATTGATCAGCATACTCTGAGAGCTTCAACCAAAGCTTCTCAGCAGCTTGTAGCTAGTAGAATATCAACAAAGCCTCGTCGACTTCATTAGATAATCATGACTGACCTCCATCGCGCTCCCATAAATAACATGACCCTTTGGCCCAGGAGGAAGCGGCACCGAGTTGAGCCGCCGGTGCCTTAAATACCACAAAGCAACCAAAGCTACCCCCAGAAAAATTGCCGGAGATGACAGACTATCGTTCTGCATGGTTGACTCTAGCCACAGGCTCGATCAAGAACGGCTCCAAGGCTTTTATACGGCAGTTGGCCGAGGTCGCCAACAACAGTCACGTCATAATTGATCGGGGTTGGATTTCCTAAGGACACGGCTAGGTTATTCTTGGACATAAGCTTGACATCATGATTCGCGCTTCGGCTTGGAAACTCGGTCATATGGTGGAAGGCGTGTTCCGAGTTGGCCGGAAGCAGCGCCGTGAACTTGATGTGGCTATGCATAAACATGAGTCAATAAGTGGCTGAGTAAACCACCGCTTGCCACTTAAACTGGCCGGCTCTTCTTGCGTGGAAGGCTGCTTCGGACTAGCTATAGGAGTTCTCATTTGTATTAACAAAATTGCCAGCTCACATCCAAATGAATCATATCAACGAAGCGGAAAACGGACAAGTAGTATAGAGGATACAACCGGGTGTCATGTACGGAAGCACAAAATAACCCGGTGGCGGTTCGAATCCGCACTTGTCCATGGGGCTCATAACCTGTTTTGTCTGGCGTAGATTTTCTCATTTAAAATCCATCAGGTTAGACACAAGCCGGATCCGTGGTCAATTTGTTGAGTGGTTATAGAATCGAAAATTGAATTCCATGGCTTACATGTGCGCCGTAGTATACAGAAAATGCACGAATAAACGACTAATAGTGTTGAATCATTAATATATGTTATCGTAACCCCTTTCTCCCTTTACCCTCCAATAAGATCCAAATTCCACGCAACAGCCACGATGAGCGACAAGCTCGCCAAGTCGCCAAGTCTCACCTACTGCTCGCTGGGTGTCAAGGAATCAAGCTCAAGCTCCTCGTTGAACGTGTTATGCGACCAATAGGATATAATAACGCATACATGAGCCAAAATGACTCCCGATGAACGATGATCTTCCACAAACCTGGACGTGCGGCTGTGGCTAAGTTTCCGTTCTCAAAGGAGTCTACCAGGGTGCGCAGGCGCCGGGCGTGAGACAGGGAGCAATTCGTACAGCCCTCGGTGACGTAATATTACTCTTCACAGTTACCCGAGCCGAAAACGGTAGTCTTCGTGATCCCCTGATTCAGGCCATCACCTCAAAGACCGAGCTGCACAGATTTTTATCCGCCACAATATAAAGTTCTCGCCCCTCACTCAATACATTGTGCTCCATGAATTCTGCTCAGCTCACAGATGCTTTTACCCAGCTGGAGGAGGTTCAGGGACAGCTTATCTCGGTGGTGACCACGTTTCACGATGCGTGCATGACACTGTACCAAGCCGCTATCAAACCCAAAGACGACGGCGCGTCCCAGACATGCCTAGATTTTGAGCTCGTTCAATTGGCTGACCGACTGTCTCCGCTTTCCGTGGCCGAACACAAATTACGAGAATCCCTAGCCTTTCTTTGTCGGACCAGGAACACATCTCAGAGTATAGTCCCTATCAACAAGCTTCCCGCAGAGATACTGTCTAGAGTCTTTGAGTGTGTTCACTCCCAGCAGGACTGCGTTGATAACATCAACGTTGACCTCCGACTTAGTCCATTGGCTGTTCTTCCTTCAGTTTGTGCTTCGTGGCGTCAGGTCGCACTAGACACTCCGCCGCTGTGGACTCACCTAGATTTCTTCGGGGAGAATGGCTCGTACTCAACAAGTCGAATAACGTTATGGTTGCAACGTGCACGCCACGCACCACTTCACCTTCATTTCAAACGTTACCGTTTCTTTGAGGATGAAGGACTTACAACGGAGACGGGAAATATGCTCAGTCGCGCAGGATCCTTCACGTTTGAATCAGAGTCCAGCGAGAGCCTTTTCAAGGAAACCCTTGACCTTTACAATAAAAATGGTCGGTCAGATCGGCTCAAGGCAATCACCATCAGGACGAATTACTGGCATAGCGAAATCTCCGAGCATTTTAATTGGTCCTGCTTCGTCCCAAGCAGTCTAACGACTCTCAAATTATTCCATTCATCCAACAGGATAACGCCAAGTCTGGACGAGTTGATGACGCTACTATCAAGAACTACCAACCTCCGCACTCTAATTGTACGAGCCGTTTCTATCATTTCAGGCCAGAACAAGAGTTATCCAGAAATCAGCTTGCCTAACCTGGAATATTTTGCATCGTATCCCACCAATTCTACTCGCAGGGACTATCTGGGCGTCACCAAACGCCTCCTGCAGAGCATTATACCCGGGGCTTGTGAGCTCGAGGCGTGGATTGACATGGGTCTTCCTGCCGACGAAGAACATGATTCTGCAATTCGGAAGTTTCTGGAACGCGCACGGGTGACTCGATTGCATATAGGCTATTTTAACCACGGAGATGAACTACGCCTAGCTCGATATCTTGATTACTTGCCCGAGCTTCAAGTTCTGAGCATGGACTTTAATGGCGAGCAGACATCCAATATCCTTGCCGCACTTATATCATTAGATGAAGCGCAAAGCTATCGTCCGAGGTGCCCAAAGCTTCACACGTTGCGACTCTCCGAGGCTCGTATTATCCCGCAATCCCAGGATCAACTGAAAAAAATTGTTGAGTGCCATGATCTAAAAAGGGTTGTTCTTGGATATGGAGCCAACTTCATCAACGAAGATGGTGCTTACAACAATAGTCTTGAATGGATTCGTGGGCATGTGCCTAACGTAGAATCTAGTGGTGTGTCATGGTTTGAATTCAATGTCTAGACCTCTCATAGGTTCACGAGACGGGAAAATGTAGTTGTAAATATTTGAACGCCCTTGAATGTAGATGATACCTATTTGGTTCAATTTAATGCTGGTTTCAGCGGCCACCCAATGACCCAAGCGTTGGGTGTAGTAAACAACGCGCATACATGAACCAAAACCGGAATGTTTTGGCAGTAGGCCGAGTCTATGAATGGTTTACTAGCCCTTACCGATACCGCTCGATACCGCCCGCTCCTACCGAGGCGTCGCGACTTTGGAAAGCGCCTCTGTCTTATCTGGGATAGGATGGGAATTGTCACCACTATCCACCGGAAAGCCCTCTTTGACGGGTATGACTCGCAAGACCACCGGCAGAAGCTTCCCGCTCCCCGGTTCATGGGCGCCTATTCCCGTAGCCCTAGCTAATCATCGTCAAACAAGATAATCTGTTGATCCCAGCCACCACCTTGCATAGATACTGAGCCTCATATTTGTTCTTGCCCGTCACTGCCTATCCTTATAGTCATCCAAGTGGTTGTTACTCAATGGCTCCGATATTAATCACAGACGCTTTTACGCAGTTCGAGTCGGCACAGGGTCAACTTACGTCGGCGGTGGACACGTTTTACAATGCATGCGTGGCGCTATACCAAGCTGCAATCAAACCCGAGGACGAGGACGACGCGGATCGTAGCTGGCCTGACCAGAAACTTGCACAAATGGTCGATCAGCTGAACTCGTTTGTTGCCGTTGAAGGGAAGCTAAGGAGATCTCTAGGTATTCTCAATCGAGCAACGGGTGTGTTGGCGGAGCTGGTACCTATCAGCGTGCTCCCGGTCGAAGTTCTGTTCAAAGTGTTCATGCATACCATTTCTCAGAGGGATCTGTGCATCGACACGATTGATGTTGACCCCGGACTTAGCCCGTTGGTTGTCATCCCTTCAGTGTGCGCCTCGTGGCGTAAAGTGGCATTAGACACCCCTTCGATGTGGACACACATCGATCTCTTCAAATAAGATCACCCATCTACAAAGAACCGAATCGCATCATGGGTGAAACGGGCACGTCATGCGCCAGTTCACTTACACTTCAAAAGCTACCATTTCTTCGAAGATGAAGAACTCGTATCGGAGACGGAAGGCGTCCTAACTCGTGCGGAGTCCCTCGTGTTTTCATACTCGCCCGAGAGCTACTTGCGAGACGTATTTAACCATTACGACGCATGCGGTCGATCGGATAGGCTCAAAGTGATCACTATTGGGCCGGTCGCCTGGCGAAACGAAGACCTTAGTCATTTTGACTGGTCTAGCTACGTCCCGCATACCTTGACGACTCTCAAGCTGGTTTACACGTCTGCTACAATCACTCCTACCCTAGACGAGCTCATGGCGCTGCTCTCGAGGACTCCCAATCTGCGTACTCTAGCTCTGCGAGATGTCAGGATCACAATGAACCCAAGCGCTACTTATCCCGAGATTAATTTACCCAATCTGGAGTACTTTGAATCGTATCCAAATAACTCAACTAGACCAAGCTATTCGAACTCCACCAAACACCTCATGCGGAGCATCGTACCGGGATCTCGTGAACTCGAGGTGTGGGTTGATGTTGGTAGCTTTGACGACGGAGAGCATGATTTAGAGCTTCGACGATTTCTAAGGCGCTCACGAGTCGCATGCTGGCACACAGGCTACTTCAAGCCTGGGGATGAGGTACGGCTAAGTCAGTATCTTGACCACTTGCCCGAACTTCGCTTTCTGAGCTTGGACTTCAATCTCGATCCAACGCATGAGATTCTCGATGCACTCATAGCGCCAGTCGAAGGACAGGGATACCGTGCGAGGTGCCCAATGCTTCGAACTCTGCGGCTGTCTCAGGGTGATATCAACTTGCAAGGTCAAGCTCAGTTGAAGCGAGTCGTTGACTGCCATAGCCTAAATAGGCTCATCCTTGGAGATAGCGTCTGTTTTGTTGACGAGTTCGGTCGAAGATGTGACAATAAGGAGATCCTTGATTGGCTTCATGCGAAAGTGCATGCTGTAGAGTCTAGTCGTGTATCATGGTTCGAATTGGGTGCTTAATACTTTCCTGTGTACGTAAGACAGAGAAATAAAGATGAAAGGTGTTCTACATATGCATACACCTCGATTTATGGTGGTCGCTCAGTCGCTTATTTCTTTTGACCTGCAACACTTTGGTAGACGAAGACCGGCACATACACTTAGTTACCTAAGCTCAAATATGAAGGGTGGAAACAAAAGCGGATGGCATATAATTTATTGTCGTGGCTGGAGGGTAGTCGTAGTCAACTCCATCGATAGGGGCCTCGTAGAACATACTTGAATCCGAGTGTTCGAGCAATACTTCGTTGGACGCCAGTTGAGATAGATAGACTCGAAAATGGGGTGGGGGGGTACAGCTTTGAAACTTCACGATAAGCGTAGGCTGGTTGGTGATTAGCCCCAGGGAGTGCCAGTTGGTTGTGTTTAGTTTGCATTTGTGGAAATATAAGCTACGGAGCTGGGGGCACGGTAAAGAACTTGTGGGAGTGAGATTATTAGGATTGGCGCGATGTGAAAGGGTTTCAAGAATTTCCGTAATTTCGCTCTTACTACAGAGCAGGAGGCGCAGGTCCGGAAGGGCGGAAAAAAGATTGAACATGTCGTCCCGGGCGATTTTGTTGTAGAAATACATTGATTGGACGTTTGAGCGCCGGAATAGCTGGGATAATATTTCGGCGTTGTCGGGCTCACTACTGAGCCCGAACCATTCTATATGCAGCGCTAGTGGCAACGACCCGGGGAACAAGAGAGAGATGAGCTGTCGCTGAACGGCGAAAGGATATTTTATTCTCATGAGCGAGAGTTTTTGGAGGTGGGGAAGATATACGGGCTGGTATTCTTCGACCTCGCTATCGGTGAATCCTGGATCGGTTAGACAAAGTGTGCGTAGTCTCGGGCTAGCCCTGAGCATCCCGATGAGTTGACTCAGTGTAGGAGCAGAACACGTCGCCCACGCTATTTGCAGATGTTCCAAGCCCACGAATGCCGCAGAGTCCCAGTCGAAACCTCCACCGCACAAGCTGAAGCTAGTGAGGTTCTGAAGGAAACTGCCATGTACTCCGTCAGGTAGTACCTGCGGAGTAGGCTTATCATGGCAAGCGACTGATCTAACGATCTTCACGGAAAGCGTTCTGAGTGAGGGGGCGAAACTGTCTCTTGGCCATAGAGCTAGGACCAGGGGTAGCGAGGAGACCTTTTGTAGAACAATGTCAAGTGTGCGAATCTGGTCACGCTTAGGGCTAAGAATAGATAGCCAGTCGTACTGAGAGTCCGGGGGTAATGTAACGTAGACATCGAGAGGTGCATCACCAGCACGAGTAAGCGATAGTCGAGCCAGCTGAGATTCTCGATCTTCTCGATGGAACACTATCGTAGACCAGAAGCTCGGGCTCTCCAGTGCGAGGTTACGCCAGCTAGTACATACCGATGAAAGAGTCAGCATTGGATGGCGTTGCATTTGCCTAGGCAGAGGTAGAGCCGTTTCCTTGATAGACTCACTATCGATCACCATCGCAAATATACGCAAAAGTAGCGGTTGAGGCAGTATGTTTATTGAAGCAAGACTAAACGACAGGTTACGAGCTTTCTGTAGGTTATGTACGCCGTCGTCCAGTATTTGCTTGTAGCCCTCACACTCGGGTAGTTTGTTGTCGATTTCGAGGAGGCCAGCATCAAAGAAGTCATGGCCATCATGATACGATGGGCGAGCGAACGATAGAGTGTAGTGAAGATGTGTACATGCAGTTACGTATGCGGTGATACTGTTCCCGAGTTGATCGTGTGCAGCTTTCCACGACTGAAAGGCGGAGTTTATTGGAGATAGACTACGGACACAAGAACATAAGAATTCACGAAACAGTCTACCGGTTTAACAAAGGAGAGCTCACGGCACGCTCATTGGTGCGTATTATGATGGGGTGGCAAGATGGTGGTAGAGCGGGAGATTCCCATCCACCACGTGACAACAAGTAGCCACTCGGATCACTTCAAGCATTTGCATCCGTTACAATGCCTGATCAGCCTGGCTCGTCCACCGACCAAGAATCCACCAACGCTGCAGATCTAGCCGTGACTGAGCAAATCGAAATAGACTCTAATGAGCTGGACGACAACGGTCTTTCCGAACAAGATGAACGTGAACTGGCTGCTCTTGGAGGCGAGTTGTTGGCTGCTGCAGCACTCGCAAACGTTTCTCGTGTTCAAGCGCTTGTGGGAGGAAACGCTCCAGCCTGGTTCCAAGATCCAACGAGCGGGTGGGGACCTCTTCATTTCGCAGTCGGTGGGGATGGCGGCGGGGAATATAGAGACGAAGAAGATGTGCAGAAATGTGTCGAAATTTTGCTTGAGGCTGGATCGCCTTGGAATGCAGGTGCGTTGGACGAATGGCGGAATCTTCTTGATAATCAGCTTATGATCTCCCAGTGGATAATCTTGGAAACTGTGCAGGAGATGTGACTTTGTCTCTGAACGATGTCGACTGTTATACACTCATTCGAGACGCGGGACTTCGATCTGGTACGTGCCCTGGGTTGGATTGCGGCTCCTACGCGGGCGCCTGATGTCTAGTTCTAGAGTTTATGCTTCATGCTCTACAAACCAAGACCTCGTTGACTGCGCTACGTGCAGAGGACAATACCGCAGCCGGCTCGACATCGGTATTCCTGGACTCGAAACTGCTTTACCGTACCGACAAGAACGGGCAGGAAATCGTGGTTGTAAACGCAGGAGCCGAAGAGGTTGGCGTGATGATGGGGTGGGAACGACCTATTAGTGCGTCTGCTTTGTCTTCTACGCTGCTTAGGGAGCTAATTTCGTTATGAGCAGTGGAAGCAACCGTTCGTGCTCTCTGCCCGCAATCAGAAGGCGAGAAGACATCCGGCCCAACAATACTGAACATAGGATTCGGACTAGGGATCGTACGTCTCGGTGCTCCTGAGCCTTTGAACAAATCATGGATCTTGTCGCTTTCAGATCGATTGATTATTCCAATCCCTCGACCCTCCTCCATCTCGACACGTTATCATCGAGCCTCACCCGGATGTTCTCGACCATATGCGATCAACGGGGTGGTTCTCTAAGCTCGGCGTTGAAATTCTAGAGGGGCAGTGGCAGGATTTTGTTACGCCTGACAAGATTGGGACATTGTTGGGGGAGGAAGGTGGATTCGACGTAATCTATACCGATACGTTCTCAGAGGACTATAGTGGTGAGCACTAAACCCATGCACGCGTTAGAGTAACTAGTTGACTAACCTGTGTTCGTAGACCTTTATCAATTCTTTGAACATCTGGGAGACCTAATGGCGGATCAAAGCTCCCGGTTCAGCTTTTTCAACGGGCTCGGAGCCACCAGTTCGTCTATACTATTCTCTCCTTATTGAGCTACACCTGACCCTCTTGTGTGTCGTCAGATGCAACCTTCTACGATGTCTATACTAAACTCTCTGCCCTACACCTTGAGGATATGGGTCTCACGACGAGCTGGGAAGACGTTGACGTGCATACCGCTGCAGAGGGCGAGGGGGCGTGGGGCGAGACGAGGAAGTACTTCTCGTTACCTCTATATAGGATGCCAATATGTGTGCCCACGCATTGAAAGTTCGTTCTTTAGACGAAACATGAATAATATACAATTAAATACCCATGACAGCCGTCACAACAGTCACCAGTTGAGGTTTAACACATCCTCCGGAACGCACACGAGTGCCTGTTTAAGATACCAGAGTCGTGAGTAAGCGTATGAACAACTAGAGCATCAAGAACTATGTGCTTACCACTTCCGCGTACGACGCACCCATTGCTTCGGCAAGGGCGGTGGGGTCGCCGGTGATGAGCAGTGTTTGTAAACGTATAACCTTGAGATAAGTCTACTCTGATAAGCTGTTGCAACCTACGTTCAGTTTCCGCATATAGAGTATGCATTTTCGGTGTTGATGAGTCCAAGTTAGTCCACTGAGGGTTCAGCGCACCCGTTACCGGTTCGTACCGTCAGATGGTACTCTGGCTGGACGCATCGAACCTTGTCCTGGTGGCGAATGAATTTGGTCCAGGTACCGCGGGAGAGTTGGGTCGAGTGAGTGTTGTGCCAACGATATATGCATGGCTAACGAAAGAAGGGTATGAGACTTGGACTCAGACTTTAATGATGACAAATGCATCGTACTTCACGCTCCCAAGATTCATGTCAACACCATCCGTCGAGAACCCCATGGCTGAGCATATTTCCGTTAGCACAGGCTAAACATCGAGAGGAAAAAGGACTGACCGGCTCCGAACGCAGGGAGATTATTCTCATGACCGTTCGTTGTCCAGACGTCCAATCGTTTTGGAGAAGTCGAATTGTATGAGAACGTAACTTCAAGAGCATCCGTAGCGTCAGGTTGGAGGGTACCGTACTGCTCGTATTGGTTCCGGACGGGGCTGATATAACCAAGTTATCTATGACCATCTTTCGCCAGGAGATTGCAGGAGACTCTGCGATACGCGCATTTAGTTGTAGTATTCGTGTCAAACACACGGTGTGCTTACGAATTGCCGTCTATTCCAGGTAGAACGGTGGACGCCAGACCTCCCGCAGCAATGCCGCGAAAATCATCTGAGCTAATCCCATGTTGTACTCGAAGGGCTGGTTGGTTGAAGGAAGGGGAAAGACGACGTCCAGATGTTGAAACGCTAGAATACACGCTATTTATGGGAAGTCTTCTCGAGACAGGGTCAGTCCAGAATTCATACGTCATAGGCTACTTTTATTCCCTGGCCATGGATGATTGGCTCTAGCCCACGGTCGCCATCCTCTATTTTTGGTGCCAACTCGGGACAAACAGAAGGCAAGGATCGGAATGCTAGCTCTGGATTGCTCTTGATCTCCCTGCAATATACTTTGGGTCACTTCTAGGCAGCTAAGGCACCCGTGGCTCCGAATGGACCATATAGCTGAAGGTGTGCAGGGCCAAAGTTGATCCTGAGGTTGTCGTACAGGTTCGCAGGTCGAAGCAATCAATCAATTCTGCAAACGCATTATTTGACTAGAAGCGGCCCGCTCCGGGCCACTGACCTTGCTCCAATTGAGTGTTCAGGACCTGCAGCTGCTAACCTTCTTATCGACAAACCAACACGCCCAAGTCTTGAGCTGTATGCGCACAAGCTAGAACATAGCATATAACACACTGTTATCATTAAGCCGAGGTATCGGACATATTCTCCATTTCGGCCACCGGGTGTAAGTTGCCGGGGGGCAAGCAAGATAAGTCGACCACAAGTTCGGACAGTTAGACGAATGAAATACGAGCCGTTTAGAGGGGCTGCGTTACAGTGTTTTGCCACCTAGTTGTCAAGGAAAAAACCCACATTCAGGCTGCGCGGAGATCACCGTCTACAGACTGCCTTTACACGCAACACACTACGAAATTCGTATCATCAACACACAATCTTCGCTGATACTGGCGAAAATTAGCCAGTTCTATTATGAGCAGTAGGTTGGGTTACAAGCACACGACGACCAGCGCCCCGACTTGTGTGGGAGCTCGAACCCAGTGGCCCTATCAGATAAAACTTGGAGTGAATTTAAGTCGCTCAGTGAGGCATTACTCGGAAGTCAGAATCGCAAATTCATTGTTTCGTGGAGTGTTTGACAGTAGTAAAGACGCGGTCAGTAGGTGAAACATAACCGTGATATGTATATATGCGTAGTCCTACCAGCCAGTTATATCCAACCGGTCGCCTATTCTGCTTTAGACATAATCGTTGGCCCACAGTTCCTAGACTCATGTAGGAACGGCGCGAGACCACCCGAAAGCCAGTTGCTACGGCTCCGCTGTCTAACAGCCGGCGCCAGAGACCAATCACCGCTAAAAGTCGTTAGATGATATGGAATGCGACAAGCTTGTCGGTCAGCGTCGGGGAACCTGAGCGCGAGAGTGAGAGTAGGAGCGCGTGCTTGAGTGAGTAAACCGTCGAGGTCTCCACGGAGACCGGACAAATGTGAGACACAAACGAGCAAGATAGGAGCGTGTTGCACAGCTGCCGTAAAGCTTGAAATCGCGAGATAATGCAGTAGGAGTTGCTACTTCGCAAGAGAGTCGAGTGGGAGGCTTGTAGAAGAAGCTTGGACCCAATTGGCTCACAGAAGCTTAAGCGCTAGATCCGTGGTTTGCAGATTTTTGCGTCTCATTTTAGGGGGGGGGAGTGACCTTGCAGAAGCAAGGTGACAGTCAGTTATGATCATCTTGGATTCTGGGTTCCAGATTCTAATCTAGACATAAGAGTGCTCCCTGCGTGAGACAATAGATATGCTTTGCTTTATAGCGCTTTAACTTCCTTTATATATTTTCTTTTTCCACTGTAACCTCCTCCACTGTGTCCTCCCCTTCTTTTTATAACTTTAGCTCCCCGCCCCCTATTAATCTATTTTTCTATGCTATGCACCTCGCGGTTTGACTATGTTCATGTAGCGAGTGATAAATGTAGTTCAAAAAAAGAAAAAAAGCATGTCACGTGAGTAGTATAACACAGTGGCTGCTTTCCGTTTGTCATAGCCAGCTGCCGCATACAGTTCCCTCGTCGCCTCACCTACCAGTTATAATACGCCACATAGTCGATTCTTGTATATTTTACGACCATGACATCGAGCATCCCCTAAATAGTACCGAAGGCACTGAAGAGACACGGTGTGCAGCGCGCCGCCTTCATTCTGAGCCATAGAATCTGCCAGGTTCATAGGTCGTGTGAGTATAGCATCTTCATCCTACAGCAAGAGCCTCGATATCGGAGAGGTGATACTTCGATTTGGGTGCGAGCTACAGCCGTCTCGTGGTTTGTTGATCAGCGGCACAGGAGGTCAGGCTACAAAACAAGCCTGAGCCCAGGCAAAAAGGTAACGGATCTCCTACTAACTTAGCGAAATACAACACAACGTACATCTTTCTTGCAGCACTATACGACGATTGATTTGACTTTACTCTGTCCATCCAATAACTTACCATCCGTTTCCGGCTATGGGATCTGTGCTTCTTTGCTGGGAGTGACATGCGCCGTGTCATTGGAGAAATGTTTAGCTACACAAGCAATGTACAACATTGAGTATAGATGCTCCATTTCTAGTTAAATGGCACTCACAGGGTCCTGTGAGTGCAAAATGGTGAGGAAATGATGGGAAGCTGGGCGGGTTTAGTTCGAGAGCGAGTGTGATAGTATTGATGGCGCAAGTGATAGACATATTGACAAGTAGGTACATCCTATTCAGACATGGAGGAGACGAGTCGCAAGCGAGCAAACATTGAGCGAGAAACATACCCAGATATGCCAATCAACGTGCAATAGAGCTCCTCGGTCGGAAGTGCTTGTGCCAGTGTTTCCCGAGCTTATTACAGTCTAGATCAAGCTGCAAGAAGCCACACGAGGACATGTAGGCGGTGTTTTTGGGACGAAGGAGAGTCATCTGAAGATCGGGGGGAGCCCATAGGAGCTTATTGCCATTGAAAGCTATCCAACCATACCACTCCACTGTCCAGGCCATGTGAGGACAATCGATCTGACAGCCTAGGTTGCACAGTATCCGTGGCTTAGAAATGGTGCGCAGGGAGTGCGCGAGTTGAGGTTGGGTGATATCTATGTCTGAAACATTGTCCATTGGTAGCACCAGTGTCACGTCCCAGACGCGGATGGTGTCATCATGGGAGCTAGATACGATGTATGCGCCAGTTGGTGAGTATGCAACAGAACAAACAATGCCTTGATGTCCCAATAGCGGCTGCCCTACTGGCTGAAATGTCTGTGCATCCCAGATACGTATGGTACTGTCCTGAGAGCCAGATACAATGTATGCACCATCTGGCGAGTGCGCAACAGAGCGGATAGGTGAGGTATGCCCATGCGACGACTGGCCCACTGTCTGACCAGTGTGTGCGTCCCAGATACGTATGGTCCTGTCGTCAGAGCCAGACACGATGTATGCGCCATTTGGGGAATAGGCAACAGAGTTGACAGAGCCGGTATGCCCCTCTAGCGGTTGTCTCATTGGATGTCCAGTGTGTACGTTCCAGATCCGTATGGTCCTGTCCTCAGAGCCAGATACGATGTATGCGCCGTTTGGTGAGTACGTAACCGATATGACAAGGCCGGTATGTCCCTGCAACGGCTGTCCCACTGGCTGACCATTCTGTGCATCCCAGATACGGATGGTCTTATCCCAAGAGCCAGATATGATATATGCGCCATCAGGAGAGTACGCGACAGATCTAACAAGATGGGTGTGTCCCTCCAGCGGCGGCCCGACTGGCTGACCAGTCTGTGCGTCCCAGATCCGCACGGTGCAGTCCCAAGAGCCAGATACAATGTATGCGCCATCTGGCGAGTACGCAACAGAGGAGACATAAAATGTATGTCCCTGCAGCGGCTGCCCCACTGGCTGGCCAGTATGTACGTCCCAGATACGTATGATGCCGTCGTAAGAGCCAGATACAATGTAGGCGCCATCTGGTGAGCACGATACGCAGAGTACGTGTCGCTTGGAGTCCATGGTAGCGACAGGAGTGGGCTTTCTCAGGCTCATTGCCGTACTCCGTTCTGTTATCAGACGTGTTTGCTGTTGACCATAGTGGACTGATATTGGGCTATGATCCGGCCAAAACGTCAAGGCTGACACGTAGATATGGGGAGTGCTACGCCAAGCCTCGGTTGATGCAAATAAATCTGTAAACTCTGACATGTCTTGCAGGAGTTCTCTAATACCGCCGTCGAACTGAATCGTGTTCTGTAAAACCCATGAGTTACGCAGCAGTGCCCTTAGACTGATGACCTACCCAAGACCACTCTTCCGCTTGATTGAGTGTACGAACCCCTTCCTTGATCTTTCCACTAAGGTTCATCACCTCCATCCACAGCAGAAATCTATCCGACGCAAACTCATGGAGCATGTCGATGAGATCCTGGGATAGTTCCGCTGACATACAATGGGCTACCCAGTAGCGACAGGCGTACACCAGCTGCTTAGATATAGCCTTCTCGATTCTAGCGGGTAGATTCGGTATCTCCTCGTCGAACACATACGAGGACTCAAGGTTGCAGATGTTGAACGGCGGGTTCGATAGCTGTATATGCTTGAAACAAAGATGCGCTAAGTGTGTATGACGTTTATTTGCGTCGCAATGAAACACACTGGATCGACTTGCGTCGAGCATGTAGTCAGGAAACGACTTGTGTAGTGTGGTGATCGTATGCCCTGTCATGTCCGATAGATGCAGTACCGAGAACAGTGGACGCAGCGCTGCCCGCACCTTTCTAGCTCCAAGTCCAAGCAGCCCAGCCATGAGGTCTATCGACAGCGGCTCCTGAGCGCATATAACGGTGTCGAGCACCAGTTTCATCTCAGTCTTGTCTTGGCCAGTTATTTTTGGATTTTTGAATGCTGCTTCGAGTATCACGGTGTAGAGATCATTTATATCCTTCTCACTATTGTTCGAAGAACCTTTAGAGACTTCCAGGATCTCCTCAAGGCGGTCTTCAGCTCTGGAGAAGTTGTCGCACTCGAGGTATCGAACGACGGTAGAAGCGTAAACGAACAGGACGCCTGATCGCTCTACAAGGGTGTTGAGACTGGCTGCCGAAAGGCTCATATGCGGCCGGAGCTGCGCAGTTAGGTATGTCTTGACGTCCTCCTGGACAATTGGGTGATCTAGTTCGTGCAAGCGCAACTCAGTAGGGACGCTTTCTCCATGTTGACCACGCATACGATCGAGTATTTTTGCGTCCGGACGACTCGCTACGAAGAACTTCATTGGGAGCTGATGCGCATACGAGAGCAAAGCGCTGAGCATTCGATCCACACTATAGTCGTTGTCGCATTCGTCCAACGCATCGATCACAATGACAAGGTCTGTTCGGAGAGCATCCTTCACGTGCCTGAGCGGGTTGATAACCAGGCTCTTGAACTGCTCAACTAGCACCTGGTTATGTACGTCCGGGTCGTCTTTCAGTACCTCGGACAAGGCAGATCGGAAAGGGCGTGAGAAACGCGATAGTTGATACGACATCGTCGGTACGATTCGGTTCACGTCGCGACACGATGGCAGCTGTCGTGAGCAAAAGAAGCTCGCAGCTAGCTTTCTGGACCGTTCCAGCCGTTCACAGAAGCTATATGCGATAGTGGTCTTGCCGGTGCCAGCCATGCCGTTCAGCCAGTAGATCTTTTGGCTCTTGTCGCTGCACGCCCATTCATATATATCCTCTAGAAGCTGGACACGAGTGTTCTGAGTGCATCGACCACGAAGGTCGGATGAGTCCGCAGAGTTGTATTTCGCGGCAGGGGACTGAGGGAGCAATCTAAGCCGGCTTTCCTACAGTGTCATTATGTAATCACCCTAGTGTGTCTGACAGCTGATTTTGACGTACTGTTGCCTGTTCATCAGCAATTCGCAAAGCCTTGAAACTCGCATTACTCTATGCGCAGATGAATGATATATGAACACTTAAGGGCTTGAAAACTCACTGTCAATCGCTGAAGCATGGTATGAATATTGCGATAGTGTTCGGGTATCTCATCGGCGTCCGTTCTATGCGTTCCTATCCTAGTCTCCGACAGCTTCAGCCGAACAGCCTCAAGCTCTCGGTCTATTTCTCTATCTCATTTGATTAGTGTAAGCATTCGACAAGTATAACAAAGGACTAACTGCGCGAAGTTGATGATAGTCGGCGCCATCACAGGTGGAGTCGATGCGTCGAAAAACTCGGCGAGATCGTGAAGCAGCTTGTTGAGATCACTCCTAAGCTTCTCATAATCCGCTATATTCTGATCTGCCGCCTGGCCGCACTGGCGGTCAGCGTACAATACACCTATTCTAGCTTATGCGTACCTCGAACGTCTCAATACCCGCTTCAATTACTTCGACGGCTTGTTTGAGAGGACCAAAGCTCTTGAATCCTTTCACAAGTACGTCGGCGAGGGCCTTGAGGTGATTCCAGCGTTCACGTTTGGCATTTTGTGTGGTGGTCGGTGGTGCAGGTAAAATACTAGACGCCTGTAGTGGCTTTCGCGTGTTATTATGTAGCTCTACGTTTCTTAGCGGCGCGGCATAGAATGGATATGGATGTTCTGTATGAGTTATCATGGTTCGTGGATCGGTTCTAGATATAAAGGTGGTATCTGCTTGCTGAACCGGGCGGGTTGAGGGTCCGGGGTCCCCGGACGAGCTAGAGAATAGTTTGATTCGTTTAAAAGGTCGTTTATTTTGACTGCTCATATTTTCTGATAAGTAAGAGAATGGAAAACGCGAGGTTGCAAGGCACGGCGGGCGGTTGAGTGTAGTGAAGTTAGCGCCCGGCGGACGCATATCACGTGACTCAGCACCACCGCCACTCCGGCCTGCTCGGCACATTTTCAATCCGAGCCCACATCAAGGTTATCTGTAAGCTACGAAAGTGCCTATCCTTTCCGCTAGCTGCAAACAAAACAGAACAAAACAAAACACTACTCAGTTACCTTGATTGAGCGTCGAGCTCGTCGTTCTTTCTCCTATCTCGACCATTCTCTCTTCCCGCGGCTATGCTCTAGTTGTGAACTCTGCATCGAGATTCGAGACGCCAGGCGTCCCTAATCTATGTATGAATCAATCGCTGTAACCTAAATCCTTGCTTTGACCCTTCAAGTAGACTTTGATACGCTTTGTCGATTCGCGCCGGCGCAACGCTGAAGGCCTGAATGAATTGTCTCTGAACACCGTACCAGGTTCCCAAGTTCCGTCTATGTTGCTAGCACCACTAGTACTTGGATCGAAAAATTGCTGTCCTACACATGAACTGGCCCATTCTTATGCCCGTTATTTCATGGGTCCGTGCCGATACGCCGAACATTGGATAGCGGGTGCTTTGCATTCGACCATATGCGATCTGTAGGGTGGTTTTCTGAGCCCGGTGCCAAAGTTCTAGAGGGACGATGGTAGGGTTTCGTTACGCCTAACAAGATCAGAAGATTGTTGGGGAAGAATGCGGGTTTGATGTCATTCGTACACACTTTCTTAGAGGACTATAGCGATGAGGATGAGCATAGCACATCCGATGTTCTCGTTGAAGGACTCACGCAAGTCTGTGGATTTTGATCAATTCCTCGAACACTCAGCAGGCATAATAGCGAATCAAAACTCCCGGTTCAGCCGTTTCAACGGTCTTGGAGCTACCAGTTCATTCAGTCTATCCTCCCCATATTGAGTCTCACCTGACCACCCCGTGCATCTTCAGACGCAACCTTCTACGATATATATACTGAACTCTCCGCTCTGCACCTTGAAGACATGGGCTTCACTACGAGTTATCAAGACATATCGCTTCAGAAGACGAAGGAGCGTGGGGTGAAACGACAAGGAAGTACTTCTCGTTGCCTCTATATTGGATGCTGAGATGCGTGTTCATACAGTAATAGTTCATTCTCTGGACAAAAATTAAACACAATATGATTAAATACCCCAAAAAGAGTCACGATAATCACCAGTTGAAGTTTAATACATCCATTGGAACGCACATAAGTGTCTGTTCGGGATACAAGGATCGTGAGCAAAAGCATGAATAACTACACCATCAAGAAAATCTGTGCTTACCACTTCTGAGTACGATGCACCTATTGCTTTATTAAAGGTGGTGGGGTCACCGGTAATACACAGTGTTCCTAAACATATAACCTTGTGAGATGAATATACCCTGAGAATTCATCACAACTTACGTTCATTCTCCGCGTACAATATGTGCATTTGGGGAGTCGACGAGTCCCAGTTAGTCCACTGAGGACTCAGCGCACCGGTTGCCGGGTCGTACTGCCAGATGAAACCTTGGACAGACGCATCAAACCCTGTCTTGTTGGTGAACGAGTTCGGTCCAGGTACCGCAGGGGAATGGGGTTGGGTGGGTGGTGCGCCAGCGATATATGCATAACTAGAATAAAACAGGTGTGAGGCTCGAGCTTAGAGTGTGAAAATGGTATATGTATCGTACTTGATGCTTCCAAGATTCATGTTAACACCGTCAGTCGAGAACCCCATAGCTGAGCGTATTTCCGTGAGCCTGGGCTACGATACCGAGCAAAAGGAGGACTAACCGGCCCCGAATACAGGGAAATCACTGTCAGGGCCGTTTGTCGTCCAGACGTCCAAACGTTCTGGAGAAGTCGAATCGTACGAGAGCTCAACTTCAAGAGCGCCCGTAGCAGTAGGCTGGAGGGTACCGTACTGCCCGTATTGGTTCCAGACAGGGCTGATATAGCCAAGATCCCTATAACCATCTTTCACCAGAAGATTACAGGAGACTCTGCGAGAGGCACATTTAGTCACAGTATTCGTGTCAATCATATGGTGTACTCACGAGTTGCCGTCTATTCGGGGTGGTGCGGTGGACGCCAGACCTCCCATAGCAAATACGGCAAAAAGAATGTGAGCTACCCGCATGTTGTATTCGAAGGACCAGTTAGTTAGAGGGGGGAAAGACAACGTCCGGAGGTTGGAAAATCCGGACTCACGCTATTTATAGAGAAGTCGCCTTGATGACAATCGAGACAACGTAGGGCTAGAGCTCGCACGTCATAGCTTCCCTTATTCCCTCCCCTTGGATGATCGGTTTTGGCGGCGGCTCGGGGCAAACAGAAGGCGAGGATCGGAATGTTACAAGGCTTCTAGCCTTAGGATGCTCTTGGTATCCCTGTGATGTTCCTTAGATTACTTAGGTAGCTAGGTTTTTCGTGGCTCGGGATAGATCACATAGTAGGAGGTTTGCAGGGTCGAAGCTGAACCTAATGCTTAGCTACAAGTTTGCACATCGAAGCAATTAATCCTGCAAGCATACTGACATCCAGCTTTTTCAAATTTGAATCCAGATACGAAAATGTTACTCCGGTAGGATAACAGATAGTCCGCCTGCTGATATACACTGCGTCCGCAAATGTTCAGCGAGTGTCTATTCTGGTAGTAAGGCTGGCCAATAGATTAGATGCCCCAAGAGCCTAATATGCGGATCAACGGCGGGCGGAGAGCATGAGAAAAGCAAAGCTTGCCGTACCTAACACCCTTTCGTCCCAATCGCCAGCAGCTGGGTTCGTATCGACAGCCCAATGTACACTTGCAGCGGGTTCCAGGTCAACAACCATTCTGCTGATATCATACCGGGCTAAGTGGCAATGCTTGTACGGGTTCCCCTGGCTTGCTCAAGACAAGAATGAGGGACGCAAGCACACCAGAGGCGGCGTGAGGGTGGCCAGATCCCCAAAGAATGAATACGACTCGCCGGTTAGATAGAACCGGGCAAGCAAGTCAGAGGGACGCGCCGAAGAGATTGGCTAGCGGGATAAGACAGGCGACGCGTGATGTCGAGCGTTGTTGTGGGATGATCGTCGTGAGAAGAGGGCCAGCGCGTCGCGACGCGTGTCACGTGATGACGTATAGCATAGTTGCTGCATTCCATCCGCTATAGCCAGATGTAGCATACACCTTACCTCGTCACCCCACCTATTGGTGCTAACACCCCACATACCGGACCCCCGGATAAACCTACGACCATAATATCGAGCATGATTGTTGGCCTCTCAATAGCACTTAACAGATAGGATCCGGGCGCCAGTATCAGCCAAGCTCATGAGTCTCGTAAATCTAGCGTTCTCCTCCTATTAGGTGAGCCTTACATCGAAGAAGCAGTAGTTTGACTATGAGCGGAAGCCGAAGCCGTCTCGAAGTTTGTTGATCGGCGGCACAGGAAGTCTACTAAACAAGCCTGGGTCGGACATAAGAAATACCGTATATCCTGCTTGATTTAACGAGATAGAGCTCCACGTACATCTTTCTGACAAAAACCTACGAAAACGATTGCTTTGAGTGACTTTATCTCGTCCATCTAACACTTTATTGTCCCCTTTCCCGCGACGAGCATTGGCGCTTCTTGGCTAGACGTAATATGCACTATGGGATTGCATCAACGTACGGTTACACAGACTTGTACGTCACCGAGTAAAGATGTTCTGTTCACGGTTAAGTTACACTCAGCGAGTCATGTGAGTGCAAGAAAGTGAGGAAGTTATGGGAAGTTGGGGCATCGGCGGGTTTGATTCGTGAGCAACTGTCATAATACCGGCAGCGTAAAATAATCAACAATCTGACCAATGGGTGCATTCCATTCAGGCACGAAATGTGACAATGCATAAGCCATAAAACGTTTACCAAAAAGTACAGTATGATATCCGATCATTGTTCGATGAACTTTCCAGGCCGGAAATACTCTTTCCAGTGTTTCCCAAGCTTGTTGCGGTCGAGATCAAGCTGTAAAACGCCACCCGGGGACATCAAGGCAGTGTTTTTGGGAACGAGGAGAGCCTTCTGAAGATAATCGGGAACACAGATGAGCCTGTCGTCGTTGAAAACTATCCAACCGTCTTTGTTCAATTTCCATGCCACGTGAGGACAGTTGATCTGGCAGCCTAGGGTGCATAGTATGCGTGATTCAGGAATGGCGCGCAGGGAGCGCACGAGTTGAGGTTGGCCGTCATTGATTTCTGAACCATCGTCCGTCAGTAGGGCCAGGCTCATGTCCCAGACGCGGATAGTCCCGTCGGCGGAGCCAGATAGGATGTATGCGCCAGCTGGCGAGCAAGCAACAGACCAGACGTAATCCATATGTCCCAGTAGTGGCTGTCCCGCTGGCTGACATGTGTGTGCATCCCAGATACGTATGGTCTTGTCCCAAGAGCCAGATACAATGTATGCGCCATCCGGCGAATATGCAACAGATCTAACAATGCTGCTATGTCCCTCCAATGGCTGTCCTACTGGTTGGCCGGTGGGTACGTCCCAAATCCGTATGGTCATGTCATAAGAGCCAGATACGATACATGCGCCGTCTGGCGAGTACGCAACGGCACAGACGACGCTTGTATGCCCCAATAGTGGCTGTCCCACCGGCTGCCTCGTGTGTGCGTCCCAGATACGTATGGTCTTGTCCAGAGAACCTGATGCGATATATGCGCCATCTGGTGAATAGGCAACAGAGAGGACAGAGTAAGTATGTCCCTGTAGCGATTGGCCCGCTGGCTGGCCGGTGTATGCGCTCCAGATACTTATGGTTCTGTCCAAGGAGCCTGATACAATGTATGCACCATCCGGCGAGTACGCAACCGAGTTTACCCAGTCAGTATGCCCGTCCAACGGCTGTCCTACCGGCTGACCAGTGTGTGCGTCCCAGATACGTATGGTCTTGTCTTTAGAGCCAGACACAACGTATGCGCCGTCTGGCGAGTACGCAACAGATCTGACCGAGCCGGTATGTCCCAGCAACGGCTGTCCCACTGGCTGCCCCGTGTGTGCATTCCAGATATTTATGGTGCTGTCCAAAGAGCCAGATGCAATATATGCACCGTCTGGCGAGTACGATACGCAGCGTATCTCCCCCTGGACATTCGGGGTAGCGGCAGGGGTTGGCTTCGTCAAGCTCACTGTGGTACCCCGTTCTGTTATCAGACGTATCTGCTGTTGACCATAGTGGTCTGAGATTGGGGTATGATTCGGCCAGAATGTCAAGGTTGACACGTAGATATGAGGAGTGCTACGGCTAGCTCCAAGGCTTGATGCAAATGAATCCGCAAACTCCGACATGTCTTGCACAAATCTGCTCATATCTTCGTCTAGATAGCTAGTGCTCTACCCAGACTATGAGCTCCCCATTAATACAGTCGGATCAATCACATACCAAAGACGACATCTGCAGAGCCTTAAGTGCAGAGACACCTTCCCAGCTCATCTTGTTAAGGCTCATCACCTCCATCCAGAGCAGAAATCGCTCCGACGCAAACTCACGGAGCATGCTCACGAGATTCTGTGACCCTTCTGCCGACATATAGTGGTTCACCCAGTAGCGACAGGCGTACAACAGCTGCTTAGATATAGCCTTCTTGACTCTTGCAGGTAGGTCTGGTACGTCCTCGTCCAAAACGTATGAGGACTCGAGGTTACAGATATTGAATGGCGGATTTGGTATTTTTATTTGTTCGAAGCATATCTGCGCCAACCGTCTGTTATGTTTCTTTACATCGCAGTGGAAGACTCCCGACCGATCCTTGTTGAGTAGGTAGTCTGGAAACGACTCGTGTAGTGTGGTGACGATCTGGGTCGCATCCAATACATGTAGTACTGAAAACAGAGGACGCAGCGCTGCCCAAACCGCCTCCGCGTCAAGTCCTAGTAAGTCAGCCATGACATCCACCGATAGCGGCTCCTGAGCGCAGACAACAGTGTGGAGTACAAGCATCATCTCGTTTTGTTCCTCGCTAGTAAGATTCGAATCGTACAGTGCTGCTTCGAGTATTGTAGTGTATAGTGTGTTGATATCTTTCTCGCTATTGCTTGCTGAGTACTTTGTTAGGTTCAGAACTTGTTTGAGTCGGCTACCAGCCCTGGAGAAGTTGTCGTACCCGATATACCGGACTACTGTAGAAGCGTAAATGAATAGGACGCCTGATCGCTCTACGAGGGTGTCGAAATCGCCTGATGATAGATTTACGCGTGGTCGACTAAGACTGGCCATTAAGTACCGCTTTATATCCTCTTGGACAATCGAGCGACCGAGTTCATGCAAGCGCAACTCGGTCGATAGGTCGTTTCCGTGTTGACTACGCATACGATCGAGTATTTTTGCGCCCGGACGACTTGCCACAAAGAACTTGATCGGGAGCACCTTGACATGCGAAAGTAAAGCGGCTAGCATCTGGTCCACACCGTCGTTATCGTCACACTCGTCCAAGGCGTCGATTACAACCACAAGGTTGGCAGGGAGAACATCTTTCACCTGGACGAGAGTTTCAGCAATCAACTTTTCGAACTGATCAAGCAGTGGGTGGTTATGTGCGTCCGAGTCCTTTTCCAGTACTTGCGACATGACATTTCGGAACGGAATGGAAAAGCGTGATAGCTGGTACGATATCGTAGGTACAATCCAATTGACGTTGCGGCATGCCGGTAACTGTCGAGAGCAGAAGAAGCTCGCAGCCAGGCTCTCCGAGGCCTTCAGCCGTTCACACAGGCTGTATGCGATCGTTGTCTTGCCGGTACCCGCCATGCCGTTCAGCCAGTAGATCTTTTGGCTCTTGTCGTCGCATGCCCATTCGTATAGATCCTCCAGAACCTGAGTGCGAGTGTCTTGGGTACACCTACCCCGAAGGAGGCCAGATGATTCTGCAGAGTCGTACTTTGCAGCCGACGAGTTAGGGAGAAATTTGAGCCGATTTTCCTGTCAATGGTACGGTACAATTAGCCTGAACTATCCACCATTCGACCTGTGGCCTACCGTTGCTTGCTCGTTGACAGTTTGCCAAGCCTTGATATTTATGTTCATCTATGTACGAATGAATACTACATAAGCGGCTCGACCTGTTTGCTACTCACCGTTATTCGTTGGAGCAGAGATTCGATGCGGCGATAGTGCTCTAGTATCTTGTCGGTGTCTGCGAGGTATGCTCCCATCCTAGTCTCCGACAGTTTTAGCCGGACGGTTTCAAGCTCTCTGTCTATCTCTCTGTCTCGCATAGTTAGTGCGGATAGTGGGCGAGTATAACCATGACTCACTTTGCGAAGTTGGTGATACTTGGCGCCATTACGGGCGGAGTCGTGGCCTCGAAAAACTCGGCGAGATCGTTAAACAGCGCGTTGAGATCATTCCTCAGGTTTTCATAGTCCACGCGATTCTGGGCTGCAGTCTGCCCGTACTGTCAGTCGACGTAGCATGCACTCTCCAAATTATACATACCTCGAAGATATCAATACCCGCCACGATCCCATCAACGGCCTGTTTGAGAGGGCCGAAGTTGTTGAAGCCCCTACTAAATACGTTAGCGAGCGCCTTGAGCTCGGCCCAGCGTTCATGTTTGGTACTCTGTTGGATGGTCGGCGGCGCAGGTGGAATAGACGCCTGTAGCGGGTTCCGCGTATTATCATGTAGTTCTACGTTTGGTGGCGGCGCGGCAGGCGGAGCAGAATGAGACTCCAAGGACCCTAGCATAGCTTGCGGACCGGCTCCAGGTGTCGGTGGAGTGTCTGCTTGCTGCGTCGGTTGCGCTGAGGGCGCGGAGCCGCCGGATAGGATAGAGAATAGCTTAGTCCACTTGAGACTTCGTTTATCTTTACCGCTCATATTTTCTAGTATGTGAGAAGATGGATGTTAAAAGATCGCGAGGCACGTCAAATTCGTTATCATTGATTGTGGCGAGGTTACACCGCCGCCCCTCTGCCTCACTAAAATCCAAGGTCGCGCCCCAAAGCAAGATCCGGCACTGCCCGTTGCCGGAACCCGGCTGGCTTCCCGGCTGGGGTCCAGGTGTGGGGCGGCCAGCTGGTTTCCAGCTGGTGTGAGATATTTGCAATAAGAGCAGGACCGGCGCCAAGCTGGCGCCGGACAAAAAGAGAGGCATATATCGGACTCACGCCGCGGAATCGAACTCACAGCCTAGCAGAGTGGCTCTCGAGGGAGAACATTCTGTATGCTCACCGCTGCGCTAACGAGCTGTTAGAAAGTCTTGTACATACATGAATATACCCGTGATTGCAACTCCTGAACTAGCCGTCTGAGGGGCTAAAAAAGTGTGCGAATTACATTTTATGATGTGTGCGAAGCGTTTTCTGAAGTAAAATAGACCGGTCAGTAAGTGTGCTGGCTCGCTGTCCATGGGAGGTGTGGACTTAGAGGGTGCATGTGATCAGCGCGGACCGCAAGAGCTCTAAGTCCACACCTCCCATGGACAGCGAGCCAGCACACTTACTGACCGGTCTATTTTACTTCAGAAAACGCTTCGCACACATCATAAAATGTAATTCGCACACTTTTTTAGCCCCTCAGACGGCTAGTTCAGGAGTTGCAATCACGGGTATATTCATGTATGTACAAGACTTTCTAACAGCTCGTTAGCGCAGCGGTGAGCATACAGAATGTTCTCCCTCGAGAGCCACTCTGCTAGGCTGTGAGTTCGATTCCGCGGCGTGAGTCCGATATATGCCTCTCTTTTTGTCCGGCGCCAGCTTGGCGCCGGTCCTGCTCTTATTGCAAATATCTCACACCAGCTGGAAACCAGCTGGCCGCCCCACACCTGGACCCCAGCCGGGAAGCCAGCCGGGTTCCGGCAACGGGCAGTGCCGGATCTTGCTTTGGGGCGCGACCTTGGATTTTAGTGAGGCAGAGGGGCGGCGGTGTAGGGCCCAGCAGGTCCGAGGTCACGTGCTGTTTTCCGTTGCTAATTTACTAAACCGCCACCTACGTCGTCAGTTTGGCTTGACACTCTTCCCTAGTCGAGCTCACATCAAAATCATCTGCAAGGTACGTGGTCATACTACAGATCTGGCCACAGCTGAGCAATTCGAAACAAGCTCTATTGAACTGGACAATAACGGTCTTTCCGAACAAGATGAACATATACTAGCTACCCTTGGAGGCGAGTTGTTGGTTGCCACCGCACTCGCAAAAGTTTCTCGCGTTCAAGCGCTTATGGGAGGAAACGCTCCCGCCTGGTTCCAGGATCCAACGAGCGGATGGGGCCCCCTCCACTTTGCAGTTGGCGGGGATGGCGTTGGGGAATATAGAGACGAAGAAGACGTACGGAAGCGTGTCGAAATGTTGCTCGAGACTGGATCGCCTTGGAATGCAGGTACGTTAGATAAGCGACGAGATTTTTTTAGATAATCAACCTATGATCTCTCTAGTGGATAATCTCGGAAACTGTGCAGGGGATGTGGCTTTGTCGCTGAACGACGTCGACTGTTATACACTCATTCAAGACGCGGGACTTCGATCTGGTACGTGCTCCCAGTTGTATTTAGATTTTTACGCCGGCGCCTGACTCCTCGTTCCAGAGTTTATGCTTCATGCTCTACAAACCAAGACCTCGTTGACCGCGCTACGTGCAGAGGACAATACCGCTGCTGGCTCGACATCGGTATTCCTAGACTCGAAACTACTTTACCGTACCGACAAGAACGGGCAGGAAATCGTGGTTGTAAGGGCGGGAGATGAAGAGGTTGGCGTGATGATGGGGTGGGAACGACCTATCAGTGCGTCTGCTTTGTCCCTACGCCACTCAAGGAGCTAAACTTGCTATGAGCAGTGGAAGCAACCGTTCGTGCTCTCTGCCTGCGATCAGAAAGCGAGAAGCCCGGTCCAATAGTACTGAACATAGGATTCGGACTCGGAATAGTATGTCTCGATGTTCTCAATACTTGGATGGATCACGAATGGTGGTCGCTTTCAGATCGATTCATTATTCCAATCCCTCGACCCTCCTCCTTCTCGACATGTTATCATCGAGCCTCACCCGGATGTTCTAGACCATATGCGATCAACAGGATGGTTCTCTAAGCCCGGTGTCGAGATTCTGGAGGGTCGATGGCACGATTTTGTTACGCCTGACAAGATTGGGGCACTGTTGGGAGAGTCAGGTGGATTCGACGTGATTTATACGGATACCTTCTCAGAGGACTATAGCGGTGAGCATTAAACCCATGCACGTGTTAGAGTAACTAGTTGACTAACACCTAAGCTCGTAGACCTTTCTCAATCCTTTGAGCACTTGGGAGACCTAATGGCGGGCCAAAACTCCCGGTTCAGCTTTTTCAACGGGCTTGGAGCCACCAGTTCGTCTCAACTATTCTCTCCTTATCGAGCCTCACCTGACCATCCCGTGTGTCGTCAGATGCAACCTTCTACGATGTCTATACTAAGCTCTCCGCCTTACACCTTGAGGATATGGGCCTCATGACGAGCTGGGAAGACGTTGACGTGCACACCGCCGCAGAGGGCGAGGGGGCGTGGGGCGAGACGAGGAAGTACTTCTCGCTACCTCTACACAGGATGCCGATATGTGTGCCCATACAGTGATAATTTGTTCTTTGGACGAGACATGAATAATATACGATTAAATACCCATCACAGCCGGGACAACAATCACTAGTTGAAGTTCAACACATCCACTGGAACGCATACGAGTGTCTGTTTAGGATACAAGAGTCGTGAGTAAACGCATCAGTAATTAGATCATCAAGGAAATATGTGCTTACCACTTCTGAGTACGACGTACCCATTGCTTCGGCAAGGGCGGTGGGGTCACCGGTTATAAAGAGTGTTTCTAAACCCATAACCTTGAGATAAGTCTACCGTGATATTCGTTGTAACTTACGTTCATTCTCCGCATATAGCATGTGCACTTTGGGAGTTGACGAGTCCGAGTCAGTCCACTGAGGGCTCAGTGCGCCGGTTGCCGGGTCGTACTGCCAGATAGAACTTTGGGTGAACCCATCAAACCTTGTCCTGGCGGTGAATGAGTTTGGTCCCGATACCGCAGGAGAATCGGGTTGTGTGAGTGCTGTGCCGACGATATATGCGTAGCTAACGTGGAAGGGGTGTCAGATTGGAGCTTAGACTTCGACGAAGATAAATCATCATACGTGACGCTCCCTGGACTCATGTCGACACCGTCCGTCGAGAACCCCATAGCTGAGCATGTTTCTGTCAGCGTGAACCAAACATCGAGAGAAAAAAAGGACTACCGGCTCCGAATACAGGGAGATCACTCTCAGGACTGTTTGTTGTCCAAACATCCAAACGCTTTAGAGAGGTCGAATCGTACGAGATCTCAACTTCAAGCGCGCCCGTAGCGATAGGTTGGAGGGTACCGTACTGCCCATATTGGTTCCAGACGGGGCTGATATAACCAAGGTCTTTATGCCCATCTTTCACCAGGAGATTGCAGGAGGCTCTACGGTAAACGCATCCAGTTGCAGCAAAGTTCGCGTCAAATATATGGTGTACTTACGAATTGTCGTCTGTTCCGGATGATACGGTGGACTCCAGAGCTCCTGTAGCAAATGCTGCAAAAAGAATGTGAGCTGCTCGCATCTTGCACCGCAGGGCTAGTTGGCGAAGGAGGGGGGAAAGGCAAGGTCCAGATCATACTGAACCATAGGCATACACGCTATTTATGAGGAAGACTCCTCGAGACAGGGTTAGCTCAGAATCCATACGTCATAGGCTACCTTTATTCCCTTGCCTTAGACACTGGTTCTAGCCCGTGTTCGCCATCCTCTATTTTTGGTGCCGGCTCGGGACAAACAAAAGGTGAGGATCGGAATGCTGGCTCTGGAATGCTCTTGATCTTCCTACAATTTATTTCGGGTCACTTCTAGGTAGCTAAGGCACCCTTCCCTTCGAATGGACGGTATAGTTGGAGGTGTACAGGGCCAAAATTGATCCTGAGGTTGCCGTACAGGTTTGCAGGTCGAAGCAATCGATTCCGAAAACACATTATCTGACAGCCAGCTATGATCATCTTGGATTTCTGGCTCCGATCTGGATACAGACAAGCTAATGGCTGTTTTGACAGGTTGACCAAGACGTTAGGTGCCTCAAAGGCCGAGTATGCAAACTAACGGTGGGTGGAGAGCATAAGAAAAACGAAGCTCGGCATACTTGATGCCCTTTCGTCCCAATTGCCAGCAGCCGGTTGGTATTGACAGATCTATACCTGCAGCGGCCTTCAGGTCGGCAACAATGCCGCTAACAGCATATTGAGCTGAGCATTAATCCAGGTACAGGTTTATGCAGGATGGTGCGGCATGCCCCTTGTGCTGGCTTGGTCACCAGCAAGAATGGGAGACGCTAGGACACTAGAGGCAGCGTGACTGGCGAGGTGCCTGAAGAACAAACGAGACTCGCTTATTGGGAGTAGGGACCAGCACGGAGCACAGCGTCCCGGTGGCTCCGTGGCGAACTCCGTGGGGCCAGCGTGGTGTGGCTGTGGATTCCCTCGTGGTGGTATTTGAAATCCACCACACCACACTACCCACCGTTTAGTCATACCGGGCCAACCACGGTGCTGAGTCATAAATGCGCCTGTCCATGACATTGGTGGCAAGAACTCGAATGTTAGCGGAATGCGTCAACTTTTATCTAATGAGTCTACCTGCAACTACAGTACTCGTTAGGGTGCGTGTTATTGTCCTTAAGAAGTATACGAGCAACATGAATAAATATGCAATGCAAGACCAAATTACGACTCTTGCGACCTCATTTGGCGCGTATTTCAGCTGAACTTTTGATTTGTACCCATAGAGCTATAAGTTGCGGTCCTGAAGCATGGATTCAACAAATCAAAAGAACTCGGTCAAAGCGCATCTCAACGATGACCCCGCTTAGCTGATAAGCTATAGTGATCCCTCGTCATTTTGGTCTGTGATGCTAGATTTGACACCCCACTTGACGCGTTTCGCGCTGAGCTACCTTACTACACTCGGTAGGTTGGTTTCATTTAGAATTAATCCATGACCGCAGTCATAGCTACTGTCCGTATTCAGCAACTTCAGACAACGCTGAAAAGACGTTTTTATCTGGTTAATTGACGTTAAATCACCTTCAACACAATGCTCGGGTTCTGGTACAAGCAGTTTTGGCCGACAGATATTCGACAAGTAGTTTTGGTGACAACAGAGACCGAGTAGATTTAAATTCGATTTATGAAGCAATTTAGATGTACCTAAAAGAGCATTATGACTCATACTGATTGTCTACCGTGGACCGCCACGACCGCACTGAGAAGAGCCACGCGCCGCGTGGCCGATTTCAAATTGACCACGGCAGCCACCGGTATCACGTAATCTCCATGGATCCCACCACGCGGCCTTCCGGAGCCGCCATGCAGGTCCCTAATTGGGAGGGGCCAAACAGGATATTACAGTAAAAGAGACGCACCGAAGGGCTCGGCTAGCGGAATAGGACGGGCCACGTGTGACGTCAAGCGTTGTTGTAGGATAATTGTGGCAAGGAGAAGGCCATGGAGTGCGTCACGACGCGACGCGTGTCACGTGACGATCCAAAGTGCAGTGGCTGGTTTCCATCCATCACAGACAGCTACAGCATACACCTTCCCTCGTCACCTCACCTACCGGTGCTAGCACTTCATATGCTAGGGCCTTGGATATAACTAATACCATGATACTGAGCATGACTGTTGGCCCCTAAAATAGTATTTCACAGACCAGATGTTTAGCACGCCATCTTCGTTCTAGGCGTAGGAATTGGCCAGGCTCATGAGTCTGGTGAGTCCAGCGTTTTCATACAACGTGAGCCTCAATATTGAAGAAGCTATATTTTGATTCTTTGTGCGAGCTATAGCCGTCTTGTGGTTTGTTAGTCGGCGACACAGAGGAGGTCTACTAAATGAGCCTGGGGTAGGACAAAAGGGATACTGGATATCCCACTGAGTCAAACGAATAAAGCCCTGCATACATCTTTCTTGCTACACTCTACGACGAAGTTTTGCTTGAATTTATCCCGCCTATTCAACACTTTATTAAAGTATTAATGGAGTTTCTTGGCCGGGCGCGATATGCGCCGTATTATTGGATCAACGCACAACTACATACTAAGTAGTGTATATCATCTAGTGCATATGCATGGTCCTTTTCCAGCTGAACTGTCCCCCGTCGAGTCCTTTGAGTGCAAGATAGTGAGAAAGCAACGAGAATTCGGGGTATCTGCGGGTTGGTTGAGGGCAAGTGTGATAGTATTGTTAGCGCAAAATGATCGACATTTCGACCAGAAGGTACATTTTGTTCAGACATGAGAGGAGATAGCCGCAAGTCACGATCTATTGAGTGAAAACTACATCATGGTGTGCCAATCATAGATCGATAGACTTCCTAGGCCGGAAGTACTTGTGCCAGCGTTCCCCGAGCTTGTTACGATCTAGATCAAGCTGTAGAGTGCCAAGCGTGGAGATTAAGGTCGTGTTCTGAGGACTGAGGAGCTTGACGCGAAGGTGGAGGGGGACCCATATAAGCTTGCTGCCGTTGAAAACTATCCAACCATCGTGGTTTAATGTCCAGGCCATGTGAGGACAATTCTGGCAGCCGAGGTTGCACCGTGTGTGTGGTTCAGAACTGGCGTGCAGGGCGTTTGCGAGTTGAGGTTGAGCGCTATCAATTTTGAAAGCATTATCTATTGGCAAGGCCAATTTCGCGTCCCAGAGGCGGATAGTGTTGTCATGAGAGCCAGATATAATATATGCGCCATCTGGTGAGTACGCAACAGAGCTGACTTCGTTGGTATGGCCCTTCAACGGCTGACACGCCGGCCAACCTGTGTGTGCATCCCAAATCCGTATGGTTCTGTCCAAAGAGCCGGATATAATGTAGGCTCTATCTGGTGAGTATCCGACAGAGGTGACAGGCCAGGTATGTCCTCCCAACGGCTGTCCCACAGGCCAACCCGTGTATGCGTCCCAGATACGTATGGTGGTGTCATATGAGCCAGATAGAATGTATGCGCTATGCGGTGAATATGCAATAGAGGTGATAATGTCGGTATGTCCATTCAGCAACTTTCTTACAGGCTGACTAGTGTGCGCGTCCCAGATGCGTATGGTGTTGTCATGAGAGCCAGATGCAATGTAGGCGCCATCAGGTGAGTACGCAACGGAGGAGACAGACTCTGTATGTCCCACCAACGGCTGTCGGATCACAGGTGGGCAAGTGTGTGCGTCCCAAATTCGTACGGTCGTGTCCCATGAACCAGAAACGATGTATGTGCCATCTGGTGAGTACGCCACTGAGGTAACAACATCGTTATGTCCCACGAATAGCTGGCCCACTGGCTGACTAGTGCGTACGTCCCAGCTGCGTATGGTGTTGTCATGAGAACCAGATGCAATGTAGGCGCCATCTGGCGAGTACGCAACAGAGGCGACGACGCTGGTATGTCCCTTCAATGGCTGTCCTACTGGCCGACTAGCATGTACGTCCCAGATACGTATGGTACTGTTGTCAAAACCACATACAATGTACGCGCCATCTGGTGAGTATGATATGCAGCGTAAATTTCCCTCTAAATCCGGGGTAGCAATAGGGGTGGGGTTTGTCAAGCTCATGGTGGTGCTCAGTTCTGTTATCGGACATGCTTGCTGACGATAGTGGTCTGAGATTGGGCTATCATTCAACCAAAACGTCAAGGTTGACACGTATAGATGCGGAGTGCTACGACTAGCTTCACTTTCCGCAAACGAATCCGCAAAATCCCACATGTCTTCCAGGAATCTTCTGATATCCTCGTCCAGATGGTTCGTGCTCTGCACAGCTCGTGAGCTCTTTAGTGACACAGTCAGGTCAATAGCCTACCGAAAACCACTCCTCCACTTCATCAAGTGCATTAACACCTTCCTTGATGTACCCGCTAAGGTTCATCACCTCCATCCACAGCAGAAAGCGCTCCACGGCGAACTCACGGAGCATGCTCACGAGACTTTGTGACCCTTCTGCCGACATATAGTGGATCGCCCAGTAGCGACAGGCGTACAAGAGCTGCTTAGATATAGCCTGCTCGACCCTGGCAGGTAGGTCCAGCAGGTCCTTGTCAAACACGTACGAGGACTCGAGGTTGCAGATGTTGAACGGCGGGTTGGGTAGTTTTATTTGCTTGAAGCATACTTGCGCTAACTGTGTGTTATGTTTTTTAGCGTTGCAGTGGAACGTGCTGGATCGGGTTCTGTTGAGTAGATAATCAGAAAAAGACTCATGTAGTGTCGTGATTTTATGGCCGATCATGTCCGATAGATGCAGTACCGAATACAGTGGACGCAGTGCCGCCCGCACCTTTCTCGTGCTCAGCCTTAGCAACCCAGCCATGACCTCTATCGACAGCGGCTCCTGAGCGCATATAACAGTGTCGAGTACAAGTTTCATCTCAGCCTTATCCCGGCTAGTTAACTTTGGGTTGTTGAATGCCGCTTCAAGTATCAAAGTATACAGATCGTTTATGTCCTTCTCGCTATCGCTCAATGAGTCTTTAGGGACCTGCAGGATCTCTTCAAGTCGGTCTTCGGCCCTGGAGAAGTTGTCGCACTCGAGGTACCGAACCACGGTAGCAGCATAAATGAATAGGACACCTGATCGCTGTACGAGAGTGTTGAGGTTGGCAGCCGAAATGTTCACACGTGACATAAGCTGCGCATTCAGATATGTCTTGATGTCTCCCTGGACAGTCGGGCGACCCAGTTCGTGCAATCGCAACTCCTTAGGCATGCTTCCTCCATGCTGGCCGCGCATTTGATCGAGTATCTTTGCCTCTGGACGGCTTGCCACGAAGAACTTCATCGGGAGCTGCTGTACGTGCGAGAACAAAATCTCCAGTACTCGGTCTACGCCATCGTTGTTGTCGCATTCGTCCAACGCGTCGATCACTACCACAAGGTCGGTTCGGAGGGCGTCCTTTATGTTTTCGAGTGGGTTGAGAACCAGGCTCTCGAACTGTTTAAGTAGCACCTGGTTATGTACATCCGGATCGCCTTCCAGCACCTCAGACAAGGCAGATCGGAAAGGACGCGAGAAACGTGACAGCTGATACGATATCGTCGCCACAATTCGGTTGACGTTACGACACGATGGCAGCTGTCGTGAGCAGAAGAAGCTCGCGGCTAGCTTCTTGGTGTGTTCCAGCCACTCGCAGAAGCTATACGCAATCGTGGTCTTGCCCGTACCAGCCATGCCGTTCAGCCAGTAGATCTTTGGACTCCCGTTGTTGCACGCCCATTCATATATTGTCATGACCTTGACTAAAGTCAGACTGGGGGAGAGGGAATGATGGTACAATTGGGATTTAACCCCCAAAGGGAGCTAGATATGCTAATATTCTATCTAAAGAGTACAAGGCATTCCAGACTGGGGAGCCAGACTGGAAAACTAGCAGTCTTATATACATCTGAGGTGCCAATCCATTTGCAATCCTTTTGCCAATCTCTGTGAGTCACTATGACTCCAACTCTGACTCCTATCCTTATGACTTGACCCTATGACTCTTCTTATGACTCCTGTGCCCATCCTATGACTCCAGTGCCATTCACCCTTAGTCAGGTGGCTTGTCATCTTAGTCAGGTGGCTTGCCATCTTAGTCAGGTGGCTTGCCACCTTAGTCAGGTGGCTTACAGCCTTAGTCGTGACCCTTTTAAGTCAGATCAGTGGCAAGCCACTGATGAGGGTCACGACATATATGTCTTCTAGAAGATCGACACGAGTGTTCTGAGTGCATCGACCTCGAAGGTCGGATGATTCCGCAGAGTTATACTTCGCGGCAGGGGAGTGAGGAAGGGATTTAAGCCAGCTTTCCTATCAACGTCATTATGTAATCAGCCTCGTGGATCCAGCAGCTAACCGTAACCTACTGTTGCCTGTTCGTCGGCGATTCGCAAAGTCTTGATGCCTACGTTGCTCTATGCATAGATGAGTGTTATGTAAGCACTAGAGAGCCTTGACGCTCACCGTCAGTCGCTGAAGCACCACTTGAATGCGGCGGTTATGTTCGAGGATGTTATCAGCGTTTGTCTTGTGCGTTCCTATCCTAGTTTCCGACAGCTTCACCCGCACAGCCTCAAGCTCTTGATCGATTCCTCTATCCCTTGTGATCAGCGCAAGTGTTTGACGAGCATCATAAGGACTCACTTCGCGAAGTTGATGATAGTCGGTGCCATTGTTGGTGGAGTCGATGCGTCAAAAAATTCGGCGAGATCGTGAAACAATAAGTTGAGGTCTTCCCTTAGGTTTTCATAGTCTACACGATTCTGGGCTGCAGTCTGGCCGCACTATCGGTCAACATAGAGCGTATCGACTCCAGCTTCTGCCTACCTCGGAGATCTCGATGCCCTTTGCAATCGTGTCGATGGCTTGTTTGAGAGGACCAAAACTGTTCAAGCCCTGGCGCAAAGTCTTAGCGAACTCTTTGAAATCGACCCAGCGTTCATGTTTGGCACTTCGTTGGAAGGTCCGCGGCGCAGGTATACTAGACACCGGTCGACTAGGTACACTGTCATATGGATCTACGGTCGGTGGCGGCGCGCTAGGCAGCAGAGAGGATGGTTCCGCATGAGTTAGCATAGCATGTGAGTCGGTTACGGGCGTGGGCGTAGGATCTACTCGCTGAGTCGATTGGGCTGGTGGTCCAGGGTCGCCGGACGAGCTCGAGAATAGTTTGATTCGTTTGAGACCTTGTTCAAAGTCACGTTTGAGACCTCGTTTCTTTTCACCGCTCATATTCCTTATCGAGCAAGAGAACAGATGACGAAAGATCACAGAACACAGCGGGTGGTTGATGAGTGGAATAGAGTTAGCGCCTGGCGGGTGTAAGTCACGTGATCCGGCTATTTTTTTTGAGATACTGTACTGGCGAGAGATGAACGTCGCTTACGTAGAAGCGACGGGCGCTTCACATTGCTTGTATGTATTTGGTACCTCTGTCCCGCCGCGTCGGCCGATCAAGGGACATGGGACATGGTCAACGCTGAACGTCGGTGGCTGTGCGTTTTCCAGACACTTCTGCAAATGCCTGGGTACCGGCTTCAACTGCAATGTACCTCCACATGTACATTACATTTATGAAATCTCAGGGACAAACTGAAGGCTAACGATAAAGCAATCCAATCAACCAAGCAAGCTTTAGTTTTTCCAGCGCATATAGTCTCGAGATGCGCACGAGCTCACTTTCCCAGCTGATTCAGTCTATCTACTATAACCCCAAGTCTTCTCCAGTCTAGAATCAAGGTCGAGTAAATAGTAAACGACCAGCCCCTCCCCACGCTTTGTCTGCATCTACAGGAGAGAACCAAACCCACGAGTCGTTGACTGACAATTCCGACAGCAGAGGCATACTCAACACTTCAAGAGCGTTCACCACGTCGCTTAGTTTGCTACTGGGACGTAGATATCTCCAAAGTGAAGGACTGAAGATACAACTTCAGCGCCGCTATTTGGACAAGCGGTAGTTGTCACTTGGTTTAATCGAGCTGCTATGTACTCTTTACAACTGCCGAACAGAGGCATACTGGTGTGATAGATAGCTTATATGGACATTTCGATGGTTTTACACAAATGTTATATTTCGGCAGTGTACAATTCCACATTACCAAATTAGGAAAATGATGTCCCGCTGCGTCGACGCGGGCTGGGACATGGGACATTTGAAATTTGGAACGTCGCGTCGACGTCGGCTGGGACTGTGACCGACGTTCATCTCTCACCAGTACAGTACATTTATAACGCGTCACGTGATCCGGCTGGGAATACCACCGCCACCCAAGCCTGCTCGAGAGTCGAGACCTTCTCAAGCTGATCCCGCAACAATATCTGATATAAGCTACGAAAGTGCCTATCGTTCCCGCTGTAATGGTTGACGTAGCTAACAAAGCGCAAGAACGCTACTCCGTTAATTGGACCATCGAACTTGTCGTTCTCCTTCCATCTCGGCCATTCTGCTTTCCCGCAGCCTTACTCCAGTTGTGAACTCCGCATCGGTACATGACGCGTCTTCTGGCCTGTGTGTGGATCAATCGGTTCTACCTGGCTCCTTTCTTGGATGTTAGACTTTGTTACGCTTTGTCAATTCACCCTGGCGTAACGCTGAAGTTATTCGCTCTGAACATCACACCAGGTCCCGTTTCTGTTACTGGCGCCATACCACTCCGAGCACACCGTTGCTATCCTACATACAAATTGGTTCATGCCTATGCTCATCAGTTCATGGGTCTTTGCGGATGCGCTGAACGTTGGAAAGCAGACGCTGCGGATTCGACCACATGCGATCAACAGGGTGGTTCTCTGGGCCCCGTGTTGAAATCCCGGGGAGCTGTTGGCAGGACTTGTTACACCCAGCAATACCGGAGCATTGTTGGGGGAGAAGGGCGGGTTGGATATAATTTACACGGATACTTTCTCACAAAACTATAGTGGTGAGCATTAACCCGATGGACACGCCAGTGGGCAGCGGATAGTCTCTGATAGCTATGGAAGACACAAGCCACACCTGGGTCACATGACCCCCTACTACACCGACACATCCGATACTCTTGTTGGATGACTAACGAAAACTGGTAGATCTTTATCAATTCTTCAAACACCTAGGGGATATAATGGCGAAGCATAACTCCTGGTTCAGCTTTTTCAACGGGCTCCTACTAGTTCGTTCAACCATATTCCCTTACTGAGCCTCACCTGATCACCTCGTGCATCGTCAGATGCAACCTTCTACGACGTCTATACTAAGCTTTCCGCTCGGCTCCTCGAAGGTATGAGTCTCACTACGAGCTGGGAAGACGTCGATGTACTTGCCGCCGCAGAGGGCGAGAGAGCGTGAGGTAGGACAAGGAAGTACTTCTCATTGCCTTTATATAGGATGCCAATATGTGTGCCGATACGTCGATAGTTCTCCAGACGAGACTTGAATAACATACGATTAAGTACCACAAATAGCAGTTACAGTCATCACCAGTCGATGTTTAACACACTTCTCGGGACACATACAAGTGTCTATTTAGAATACAAGGATCGTAAGCAAATGCATGAATAACTAGGTCATTGAGAAAACCGGTGCTTACTACTTCTGAGTACGACGCGCCCATTGTTTCAGCAAATGCGGTAGAATCACCGGTAATAAGGAGTGTTTCTGAACATATAACCTTGAGATGGGTCTACGCTGATAAATTGTTGCAACGTACGCTCGTTCTCCGCATATAGTGTATGCATTTTGGGAATCGACGAGTCCGAGTTAGTCCACTCAGGACTCAGCGCACCGGTGACGGGGTCGTACTGCCAGATGGAGCTTTGGATAGACGCATCGAACCTTGTCTTGTTGGCGAATGAGTTCGGCCCAGGTACCACAGCGGAAGTGGGTTCGGCGAGCGCTGTGCCAACGATATATGCATAGCTAACGTAAAAGGGAGTTAGCCTCGAGCTCAGACTTGGACAATAGTATAGTAAACGTATCATACTTGCTGCTCCCTAGTGTCAGAGTCCTCGAGATGAAGATAGATGATGAGTAAAGTAGTATGGGCGACTGATAGCCCAGTGACTAAGGGGATGTGAGGAGAACTTGTATTGACGAAGAGGTCAAGTTCTTGGTCTGTAGCCTCGAACTTGCCCTTGGTTATATACAACTGGGAACACAGCCTTTTATCTACGTGAACAAACTGAGAAGCAAACCGAGTCATACAGGTATTTGATATGAGAGTTGAAATACGAGATGACTAATCATTCTAGAATCTTCTATGATCACGTGACTTCTGACTAATGAACCCTGATGACAAAGTTATGACACATCCTTACAAATGTTCCCTAAAAGGTATGTGTCTGAAGAAAATATAATAAAATGAGATATAATAGTTGGAAGCGTGTCAAGTCATGACACCTAGACTCATGTTGACACCATTTGTTGAGAACCCCATAGCTGAACATGTTTCTGTTAGCGCGGGCCAAGTTATCGAGAGAGAAAAGGAGTAACCGGCTCCAAATACAGGGAAGGGACTTTCGGGACCGTTTGCTGTCCAGGCGTCCAAACGTTTTGGTGAAGTCGAATCATATGAGAGCTCAACATCGAGAGCACCCGCAGCGGTAGGCTGTAGGGTACCGTACTGCCCGTATTGGTCCCAGACAGGGCTGATATAGCCAAGGTCTTTATGACCACCTTTCACCAGGAGATTGCAGGAGGCTCTACGGTAAGCGCATTTAGTTGCAGTATTCGTATCAAGCACATGATGTACTTACGGGTTGCTGTCTGTTCCGGATAGAGCGGTGGACGCCAGACCTCCCGTAGCAAATACTGCAAAAAGAACGTGAGCTGCTCGCATATCGTACTTGAAAGACTAGTTGGTTGAAAGAGGGGGAAAAACGACGTCTAGATGTCGAAGGATTGGCATACACGCTATTTATAGGGAAGTCTCCTTGATGGCGATCGAGACAAGGTTGGCCCAGAACTCACACGTCATAGGTTTCCCCTGTTCTCTCACCTTGGATGATTGGTTTTAGCCCGTGGTCGGCGTCCTCTATTTTTGCTGCTGAGCCGGCGGCTCGGGACAAACAGAAGGCGAGGATCGGAATTTTGCCCAGGCTTCTAGCTCGGGAATGCTCCTGATCTCCCTACAATGATTCTCGGGTTACTTCCGGGTAACTGAGACATGCGTGGCTCGAGACTGACCAGATGGTTGGAAGTGTGCAGGACCGAAGTTGAGCCTGAGGCTGATGTACAACAGTACAAGTTCGCAGATCGAAGCAATAAACCATGCAAGCGCATTGACAGCTGGCTCTGAAGGTCTTAGATTTCCTGTTTTCAAATTCAAATTCAGCTATGAAAATGTCTCTCCAGTGAGACAATAGGTAGTTCACTTGCTGGTGTGCACTACGTCCGCGAATCGTCCGGTGAGTGTCTGTTTTGACTCCTTCGAGCTAATCGGAGGCCACTACCTAGTGGAGTACTCTTGATTAAGCCCACGCCACGCCATCTAACACAATTCGTTCTCCACGAAATCTCCTTCTTCTCAGCTCGAATAGCATTTAAATTCTGCGCTGGATGTAGCTTGCATACATTCGACGAATGCCATTTGTTTAGAAGGGGTTGAGCTCTGGATCTCTTCGCAGAACGGAATCGACCAATAAAGCGAGTTTGACCAAGCCCTAGATACCTCAAGGACCTAGCATACAAATCAGCTGCGGGCGGAGAGCACGAGAAAAGCTAAGCTCCCCGTACCTATTGCCCCAATCGCTAGCAACTGATTCTTTTCAACAACCTGATCCACACCTGTACGTGGTCTACGACTACAAGAATGTCGCTAAACGTGGACCGAGCTGAGCACCGATACCACACTAAATTTTTATCAAAATGACGTGACACGCTCCTTACTTCGTCACCAGCAACAACGAGGAACGCAAGGATACCAGAGGCGACGCGAGCGCGGCTGGGTCCCCGAGGAACGAGCGTGACTTATGGGTTAGGAGGGATCAAACAAGTAAGCCAAGGGACGGAGGATAAGACAGGCAAAGTGTGACGTCAAGAGTTGTCATGGAATGATCGTCGCGAGGAGATGGCCGGCGCGTCGCGACACGTATCACGTGAGAATGTGTGGCGCGGCGCCTGCTTTTCACCCTGGCAACCAGATGCAGCATGCACCTTCCCTCGTCAATTCACCTACCAGATTTAACTTCTAATACGCCATATACCGGAGTCTCAGTGATACCTACGACCATAGCATCGAGCATGATCGTTGGTCCCCGAGTAGATAGGATGTGCAGCACGTAGTCTTCGTTCTCTGGGTCGGAGTTGGTTAGGCTCATGAGTCCATCGTCTATCAGTGCTATCATATTACGTTAGACTTGACGTTAAAAACTGTAGGGTGGCTTTGGGCGCGAGCTACAGCCGTCTTGTGGTTTGTTGCTTGGTGGCACAGAACGTTTACTAAACAAGTGTGGAGTCGGACAAAAGGGATACAGAGTATTTAGCTCATTTCAACGAGCCCACGCCGTACGTACATGTGTTTCTCGCTAAAGTCTACAAAAACTTTCGCTCTGATTCTATCCTCACCTTTCAATAATTCGTTGTCTCTCTTTCCCGCTACGAGTACTGGCGCTTCTTGGCTGAGTTTTGCGTTCAGTTATCGTATGAACGTGCGACTACAAAAGCAATGTATACTACTTAGTACAGACGTCCCGTCGGTAATTCAGGTACACCTGCCGAATCCTGTAAGCACAAGAGAAGTGGTGAAGGTTGGGGGATTGAAGCTTCAGCGGGTTCCAGATGCGTGAACAAGGTGATAGTATCGCGCAAAATGATCGACATTTAAAAGCTATGTACGTTCGATTCAAACAAGAAAAAGAAAATTTCCGAGTCACAACCGATCAATCAAAAACTAGATTACAACATGTCAATCCTAGTTCGATAGCCTTTCAGGCTGGAAGTACTCGCGCCAGCGCTCCCCAAGCTTGTTGCGGTCTAGATCAAGCTGCAAAAAGCCATTCATAGACATCAAGGTGTTGTTCTGAGGAGAGAGGAGAACCTTCTGAAGATCGGGGGGCACCCAGATCAGCTTGTCGTCCTTGAAAACCACCCAGCCGTCCTTACGCAATGTCCAAGCAATATGAGGACAATCAATCTGGCAGCCTAGATTGCACAGTATACGTGACTCAGGGATGGCGGGCAGGGAGTGTGCGAGTTGAGTTGGGCTGTTAACGATTTCTGGAACATCGTCCATCAGTAAGGCCAATTTAGTGTTCCAGACGCGTATGGTGGACTGGGCCTCTGCGCTTACGGATCGCCCAATAGGTGTGAGGGATATATGTGTATATTACGATGTATAACGAGGAGTATCGCATACATTAGGGTCAGGGGAACCCCCCCCGGGCGGAGCCCGGGGTAAGGTGGATCGTACGCGACTTGTCGCCTGCCCGCGCGCCAAGCAAAGGCTCGCGGGTGGGCGGCTCACCTGAAATACATCGCTTTCAGCAGGGATGGCGGGTGGGTGCAAAAAGACGAGAGAGAGGGGGGGATGGTACTGTGTGCGTCCCGCGCTCTCTTAAATGCCACGCTCGCTGCGCTGCCTCGAGGCCGCGCATGGTCTCGACCGTTGGTGGTTGAGCGGTCGAGCAAGTTGGAATCGCGTGGCAGCCCGAGCACGTGACGCCCTGGCGCCTATGCTACGGCCCAGTAACATTCTCGCGCCTCCGCAGGCTGCGGCGCGACCATTCACTATCAGTGGAGCCAGAGATGATATGAGCGCCATCCGGTGAGTACATTACAGAGGTGACGCGACCTGTATGTCCCACCAATGGTTTTCCTATTGGTTGACGAATGTGTGCATCCCAGATATGTATGGTGGCGTCAAGAGAGCCAGATGCAGTGTATGCGCCATCTGGTGAGTGCGCAACAGAATGGTCATATCCGGTATGTCCCTGAAATGGTAGTCCCACTGGCTGACCCGTGTATGCGTTCCAGATACGTATGGTGTCGTCGCCAGAGCCAGATAAAATATATGCACCATTTGGCGAGTATGCAACAGATTGGACATATCGGGTATGTCCCTCTAACGGCTGTCCTACTGACTAACCCGTGTATACGTCCCAGATACGTATAGTGTTGTCGTAAGAGCCAGATACAATGTATGCGCCATCTGGTGAGTACCCAACAGTGGTGACACTACGGGTGTGTCCCCGCAACGGTTGTCCTACTAGCTGACTCGTGTATGCGTTCCAGATGTGTATGGTCCCGTCGATAGCGCCAGATACGACGTACTCACCGTCTAGTGAGTACGATACACAGAGTATACCTCCCTCGACATCTGGGGTAGCAGCAGGGATTGACCTTCTAAGCCTCATTGCAGTACTCCGTTCAACTATCAGACGTCCTCGCTGTTGACCATAGTGTTCTGAGATTGGGCTATGGTCTGGCCAAAATGCCAAGGTTGACACGTAGATATGGGGGGTGCTAAGCCTAGCTGGAGTTGTTGCAAATGAAAGCGTAAACTTGCACATGTCTCGTAAAAACCTGCTAATACCCTGGTCCAGATGATCCGCGCTCTGTACAGGTTATGAGCTCCTGAATAACACACTCGGATTGATGACCTACCGAGGACCAGCTCTTCGCTTTATCAAGTATACGGAAAGATCTGTCGATATTCCCGCTAAGGTTCATCACCTCCATCCAGAGCAAGAATCGTTCCGACGCAAACTCGCGCAGCATCTTGACCGTATCCTGAGATTGTTCCGCCAACATAAAATGGGCTGCCCAGTAGCGACAGGCGTACAATAGCTGTCTTGATATAGCTTTCTCGACTTTAGCGGGCAGGTCCGACACGTCTTTGTCGAACACATACGAAGACTCCAGGTTGCAAATGTTAAATTGCGGGTGCGGTAGGTCCATATGCCTGAAACATAGCTGCGCTAAATGTGTATGGTGTTTATTTCCATCGCAATGAAACACTCTCGATCGGTTTTTGTTGAGCATATACTCAGGAAATGACTCGTGTAGTGTCGTGATTGCGTGGGCTGTCATCTCCGATAGATGCAATACCGAAAACAGTGGACGTAGCGCAGCCTGCACTTTTCTGATGCTGAGTCCCAACAATGCAGCCATGGTATCGATCGATAACGGCTCCTGGGCGCATATAACGGTATCGAGCACAAGTTTCATCTCAGTCTTATCCCGACTAGTTATCTTTGGGTTGTCGAGCGCCGCCTCGAGTATCACAGTGTACAGACTGTTTATATCCTTCTCGCTATCGTTCGACAAGCCTTTAGAGACTTCCAGGACCTCCTCGAGTCGGTCTTCAGCCCTAGAAAAGTTGTCGCACTCAAGGTACCGAGCCACAGTGGAAGCGTAAATAAATAGTACACCCGATCGCTTCACTAGAACGCCGAGGTTGGCTACTGAAAGTTTCATATGTGACATAAGCTTCGTAGTCAGGTATGTCTTGATATCTTCCTGCACAGTCGGACGACCAAGTTCGTGCAAGCGCAACTCGGTAGAGATATTCTGTTCATGTCGACTATGCATACGATCGAGTATTTTTGCGTCTGGACGACTTGCAACAAAGAACTTGACTGGGAGCTCCCGCACGCACGAAAGCAAAGCGTCTAGTATCCGGTCTACGCCATCGTTATTTTCGCATTCATCCAACGCATCGATCACAATCACAAGGTCGGTTGGAAGTGTGTGTTTTACGACATTGAGCGGCTCAATAAGCAGGTTCTTGAGCTGATTACGAAGCACCTGGTTGTGTGCTTCCGGCTTCTCTTCTAGCACTCGAGATATGGCAGATCGGAATGGACCAGAGAACCGCGACAGCTGATACGACATCGTCGGCACGATCTGGTTCACGTCGCGACACGACGGCAACTGTCGTGAGCAGAAGAAGCTCACAGCTAGCTTCTCGGAGCATTCCAGCCGTTCACAGACGCTATATGCAATCGTGGTCTTGCCGGTGCCGGCCATGCCGTTCAACCAGTAGATTTTTTGGCTCTTGTCGTTGCACGCCCATTGATATATATCCTCTAGAAGATCAACACGAGTGTTGTGAGTGCATCGACCCCGAAGGTCGGATGATTCCGCAGAGCTATATTTCGCGGCTGGAGAGTGAGGAAGGAACTTAAGCCGGGTTTCCTATCGGTGTTATTATGTAATCAACTCTGCATGTTCGTAACAGCTGTAACGCACCGTTGCCTGTTCGTCAACTATTCGCAAGGTCTTAAATCCCACATTAATCTATGCACGGATGAATGTCATCTGAATGGAAGAGAGTTTTGGCACTGACCGTCAATCGCTGAAGCAGCCATCGGATCCGGCGATAGCGTTCGAGTATCTCGTCCGCGTCCGTTACATGCATTCCTATCCTAGCTTCTGACAGCTTCAGTCGAACCATCTCAAGCTCTTAGTTAATTCCTCTATCTCACCTGGTCAGCGTGACTTCTCAGCGATTAGCACACATACTCACTGTGCGAAGTTGATGATAATTGGTGCCATTGTAGGTGGAGTCGATACGTCGAGAAACTCGGCGAGGTCGTGGAACAGCGCATTGAGGTTGTTTCTAAGGTTCTCGTAGTCCGCACGATTTTGAGCCGCAGTCTGGTCGTACTGTCTGTCAGTGCATAACGCACTCACCCTGGCTTGTGCCTACCTCAAAGGTCTCGATGCCTGCTATGATTCCTTCCACGGCTTGTTTGAGAGGGCCAAAACTGTTAAAACCCTTGCTCAATATGTTGGCGAGTGCCTTCAGCTCAGCCCAACGTTCACGTTTGGCACTCATTGTTCCAAGTAAGCCAGAAGATGAACGCCAAACGGTAGCTAGATTAGAGAGACAGCGGGTTCACTTTGCTCGGTGTGGACAAGTTAGCGCCCGGTGAGTTCAAGGTCACGTGATAAGGCTTTTTTAGAAATTCACGTGATAGGGCTCTCCTCTGATCGCTATCCGACTGAGCGCTGCGTGGGGCGGGATGAGAAAGTATTTCTCATTGCCTCTATATCGTATTCCAATATGTGTGCCCATACATTGATAGTTCACTCTTTAGAGGACACTTAGATAATATATGATCAAAGACCCAAAACAACGGCAGTCACCAATTGAAGTTTAATTCATCCCTTGGAACGCATACAAGTGTCTGTTTGGGTTATAAGAATCGTGAGTAAGCGCATAAGTAGCTGGAGCAAAAAGAAAATGCGTGCCCACCACCCCCGGGTACGACGCACCTAAAGCGGGCGCAGCCGAAACCCCTACGACGTGACCACGAGCCCGTAACAACGCTGAAAACTCTCAACCAAGAACTTGCAGTGCACTTTTTGTGAATTTTGCTCTGATAAAAGTGTAGCTTAGTATCGCATTAGACGACCTACCAGGCTTGTCTGTACTTAAAACTTATCCGGGTGGAGAACATCCCCTTCTCCCACCGAAGCATGAGGATTTGCCACCGTAAAGTGTCATGTTTTTGTCACGCCCCAGATGGTCCCCTTCAATGGCGCAAATGAATGTTCTCGCCGTAGCAAGTGTTTGAAGTAAGAGAAGCCTGATAGAACACTATATGAGATACCAAAGTATACTTCTATCAAGGCAGATTTTCGAAAAATGTCTTTGCGACTCTCAAAATAGGAATTTTATGCCGGGTAGACCCATTGTCATGTGACTTTGGTCACACTGTAAGGGTTTCGGTTGCGCCCGCTTTATCACTCCAGCAAATACGGTGGGATCACCGGTAACAAGGAGTGTTTGTGAACACGTAACCTTAGGATAATTTTACTCTGATAATTCGTCGCAACTTACGTTCGTTCTCGGCATGTAGAGTATGCATTTTGGCAGTCGATGTGTCTGAGTTAGTCCACTGAGGACTCAGCACACTAGTTGGGTCATATTGTTAGACGAAGCTTTGGATAGACGCGTCAAACCTCGTTCTGTTGATGAACGAATTGGGTCTAGATGCCACAGATGAACCAGGTTGAGCAAGTGCTGTGCCAACGAAGTATTCGCGGCTAACGGCAAAAGGGTGTCAGACTCGAGCTTAGACTTTGATAATGATAGATGTGTCGTACTTGATGCTCCCTGGATTCAGGTCGACACCATCTGTCGAGAACACCATAGCTGAGCAATTTTCTGTCAGCATGAGCTAAGATATCGAGAGAAACGGACTAACCGGCTCCCAATATAGGGAAATCACTCTCGGGACTGTTTGTTATCCAGACATCCAAACATTTTGGCGAAGTCGTACGAGAACTCTGTGATGCACTTACAAATTACCGTCTGTCCGGGATTGTGCGCTGGACGCGAGGCCCCCCGTAGCAAATGCCGCAAAAAGAATACGAGTTGCTCGTATGTTGTATTTGAAGGGCTAGCTGGCTGAAGGAGGGGGAAAAGCCAAGGCCCAGCCGCCGAAACATTGGTATACACGCTATTTATGTGGGAAGTCTCCTTGGTGATGATCGAGACAAGGTTAGCGCAGAATCCATACGTCATAGGCTACCTTTATTTCCTTACCTTGCGCGATTGATTCCAGCCAGGTTCTAGCCCATGATCACCGTCCTTCATTTTTGGTGCTGAGCCGGCTCGGGACAAACAGAAGGCGAGGATCGGAATGTTGTTCAGGCCGATAGATCTGGAATGCCTTTGATCTCCCTGCGAAATATTTTGGGTTACTTCTAGGTAGCTCAGGCACCTACGGCTCGGGATGAATCACATGGTTTGATGTGTGCAGGGTCAAAGTTGAACCTGAGACTGATGTACAGGTTCGTGGGTCGAAGCAAAGAGTCCTACAAACGCGTCGTTGACAGCCAGTTATGATCGTCTTGGATGTTCTGGTTTTTCATATTCGAATTTAGCTGTAAAATACATCTCCAGTAAGATGATAGATAGTCCGCCTACTGGCATGCACCCCGCCCGCAAATAGTCCACCGGGTGTCGGTTTGGCTCCCTCGACTCAGCTAGTCGGAGATCACTTTCTAGTACGGTACTCTTGGTTGGTTTGGGACCATGCCACGCCATCGGACACAATTCGTTCTCCAGGTGATCTCTTTTTTCTCAGCTTGTACAGCTCTTTGACTTCTAGCCTGGATACAGCTTGTATACACTCAAAGAAGGCCGTTTGTTTAGAAGGGGCAAGGTTCTGGATCTCTGGGTAGTAGGGAATCAAGGACTACAGAGATGTTAACCAATACGCCTCAAAGATCTATCATGCAAGTCAACGGCAGGCAGAGAGCATGAGAGAAACTAAGCCCACTGCACCTAACACCCTCCCGCCCCAATTGCCAGCAGCTGGGTTACATCGGCAGCCCGATCCACGCTTGCGGCAGGTTCAACGACAACAATGCAACTAACAATGTATTGAGCTGAGCGCCGGTACTGCTGTGCGTTCACTCAGGACGACGTGATACTCTCTCTCCTTGAGCTGGCTTAGTTACCGGTAAGAATGAGGGACGTAAGGATACCAGAGGCGGCGTAAGCGTGGTCAGATCCCCAAAGAATGAAGATGACTCGCCAGTTAGAAAGAACCAGACAAGCAAGTCAAAGGAACGCGCCGAAGGGATCGGCCAGCGGGATCAGACAGGTGACGCGTGACGTCGAGCGTTGCTGTGGGATGATCGTCGCGAAGAGCAGACCGGCGCGTCTGCAACGCATGTCACGTGACGATGTATAGCGCAGTGGCTGGTTTCCATCCGTCGAAAAGCCAGCTACAGAATACACCTTCCCTCGTCACATCACCTACCAGTGCTAATGCGTCACATACTGGAGTCTTGAATATCCTTTCGACCGTGACATCGAGCAAGATTGTTGGCCCCTGAATAGTACTGAAGGCACTGAAGAGACAGAATGCGTGGCACGCCGTCTTCATTCTCGGCGTTAGAATTGTGGAAACCGCTCAGATGTAATCGAGCGTACGAGAGCAAGTGAGTCAAATAATCGAGTCAAGTGTATGCGCAGCACTTACTGCGTATGACTCGGAGACATTCGTAGGGTATAAATAGACTCAGCGAGCCCTCTCCTACCCCATCCTCATACCAAAACTCACATTTGTTCATATTCGTTCTACACACTCTAATATATACATTTTGGTTTCTATAAGAATTGGCCAGGCTCATGAGTCTTGCGAGTGTAGCATTTTAATCCTACCACACGAGCCTTGATATCGAAGAAACAGTAGTTCAACTCCAGGCGCGAGCTACAGCCACCTCGTGGTTTATGGGTCGGCCGCCAAGGAGGTCTACCAAACAAGCTCGATAAGGTCTGACAAAAGATATACCAGACGTCCTGCTTAATTCAACGAAATAAAGCTTTACTTACATTTTTCTTGCTACACTCTACGAAGATGATCGCTTTGACTTTATCCTGCCCATCCAATAATGCATCATCCCCCTTTCCGGCTACAAATATTGGTGCCTCTAGACTGGGCGTGATGTGCGCTTTATTACTGGGTAAACGTATAGCTACATAAGCGGTGTATACAACCGAGTGCAGATGATCCGTTCCTAGTTGAATTGCACCCATCGAGTCCTGTGAGCACAGGATGGTGAGGAAGTAATAAGGCATCGGCCAGTTTGGTTCGAAAGTAAGTGCAATAGTATTGATAGCAAAAAATGATCAACATTTTGACCAGTAGGTAAGTTACATTCCGTTCAGACATGAAAGGAGACAATTTGAAAACCACAGAGCATTGATTGAAATACTGTATATATCCTAGTATGCTAATCATAGTTCGATAGACTTCCCAGGCCCGAAGTACTTGTGCCAGTATTCTCCGAGCTTATTGCGGTCTAGATCAAGCTGCAAAAAGCCACGTGTGGACATCGAGGTGGTGTTCTGGGGACGAAGGAGTATTGCCCGAAGATCGGGGGGGACCCATATGAGCTTATTGCCGCTGAAATCTATCCAACCACATCTGCAAACATGGAATTTACTTCCAGCAGCTTTGAAGTACTTTAAAGTAGCTGAAGTTCCTGAAGCAGCTGCAGGCTTATCCTTATCTGTGAAGTCGTTTGAAGTTGTTTGAAGTTGCCTGGAATCTCTGAAGCTGGCTGAAGCTGTTTGAAGTCGCTATATATCATTTCAAATTACTTCCACAGCCCATGGATGTACTCCGGGACACTTTGAAACAACTGTTTATGCTATGAAGTAGTTTCAACCCTCATGCTTTAGCTTTCAACTATTTTTCAGAATAATTCACTCATTTGGAAGTACTTCATACAAGTTATAAATCATTCAAAAGTTGTTCACACATGCCAATAAATACATAAAAAATCTCGAAAAAATTATTTATATTGATATTATACCTGGTAACGTACACGATGGAAGAGGCTACAATTCATCGAAATGGACATCAGTAGGTGACATTGCAGACATGACGTCACACGGAGAGCTGGGCAGCAGAGGAGAGAATGGGACGCGTGCTTGGTTCATGCCGGTAGTCGTGTTGAAGACAAGGGTTGGGAGTACTCGCGGTGCAGTGTGTGCATCGCGTGGCACGAGATGTTGTTGCAATCATCACCAAGTTGCGTTCTAGTGTCTGGTGAATGGATTGGCAGGGAGCATGTGTCGAGGTGCTCACATCCGGCAGAGACCAAATTTGACACATAGCTGCCCAGTGGGAGACGCGTCAACAAGGAAAACACAACGAGCTAGCAATCGTACTTACGCATGGACGAACGGTAGTGGTAGTGTGACCGGTCGTGAACTCGTACGGACAGTAGCGGCTCCAGCATCGCGCACGCATGAAAAGCCGGGGCATGCAAGTGAGTCCACGTCACAAAAGCAAAATGCAGTGGCAGCGTGTTCAACAATGGCAGAGGGTGGCACAAGGCGAGTCAGTGGTGGCATTACGAGGGGAAACCGCGGTTATACGACTCACGTAGGCAGTTTTCGAAAGGCAAGGTGGGGTATGTCTGGTGTCGCGGCCGATTGAGGTATGTCAGGGCTGGTGGTCGCGCAGTCAGAGCCGAGAACGATATGAAGCCGAAAGCAACACAGGCTTACCTGACGCAAGGCGCGGCGTACGGAATGGGCCACGGGACGAACATATATTAGTTGACGGCGTAAGTCGAACTCACACGTGGCCGATGTCGGCCTTGGGTAGACTAACGTCAACAGTGGCGTAATCAGTCGCTAACACGAGTGGGCGATGCAGCCGCAGCAGCGCGCACGAGAAATCCGGGCATGCAAGCAAGCCGACGCAGTATGGGCAAAATACCGTGGTAGTGTGATGAATTATGTTGAGGGGCGGTGGTGGAGGCGTGGAGGTGCGGATGGATGTTCGAGCGAGTTAGCAATAGGATTAGGAGAGTAATCGACGGTTACTCACCTTCGATAGTTGGGCGGCACGCTGAAGGGGCCATACGCTGGGACGCACGAAGCGGTTGACCCCGCTGAACGGGCCAAAAACCCTGGCGGGTGTCGCCGGCTCGATTGGCGGATGTAGGTATTTGCGCCAAACTTGCGCCTACACTGGAGCGCGAATTCCGGCGCAAGGGCAAGGGGGGCGTCGACACTGGCAAGCAGTCGCCGGCTGGGCAGCGTTGGAATCGGCAAGGAGGCCGAAGCAGGCGCCACGACGTCGTTTCGGGCCGAAGTCTCGAAATCGCGAGGTCTCAGGCTTGCCGTTGAGCTATCGTTGAGGCGGGCGGGGTGGTGGTGGCGAGCAAGAGTGGCCGGCTGAGGGGCACGTGATGTGCTACTCAGGGCTCAACATCGATCGACTTAGCGATTTTTTTAACCACGCCGACCCGATTCCCCTCCTCGCCGCCGCCCTCCAATTCGTCGGCAACTCTAACCCGTAAACGACGTCTAGGTAGAATCCGCTGGCGTAAAAACACAGCGCCGTTGAGCCCGAGCTTCGAGTGAGTAACCAACACATCGCTCACCCTCGACCCGACGCTAACATGCCTCGTGTATCTCTCATCGTTCGCCCCACTGCGCCCTGGGTCTCGCTCGCGCGTGCTACCTGCGGGCGGGCAAACCGAGCTTCACACCCGTCCCTGCTCGTCTGGCGAGCGTTGACAGTGAGTCAACCGCCCGCAATTTTTCATACCCGCTGACCGCTCGACACTGCGTACGTCCGTCGCGCCTAACACCTCACAGTTGCCTGACGCATAAGCGCCTAGATGTGTCTCTATCGTGCGCACGGATCGTGCACAACACCTTGGCCTGCCATGCTCCGGCAAATGGCTTATTCGTCCGTGCGTCCCCCGCCTGCGCATGCACCAGTGCCCATCGATCCCCACCTCATTGTCACCTCATTGCGGCTCTCGGCGATGTGGCGTTCGCTCCCTACGCCTGCTCGCGCTAACTGCGCATAGCTGCGCCGGGCGGTTCCAGTGAGCGAATTGTTTTCTACGCACGCTCACTTACTGACTGGTTTTTCTTGCAGAAATGTGTACACGCCCAATTGCGGTGGGCTCGTTACGCCATATGTTCGTAGCCGGTCTAAATTGCTCGTATACTGGGCGAGTGTCTGCCCACTCGCGCGCTATCAGCTCGCAGTCGTTGCCCTGTCCGCTCAGGCATCCCGAGAAAACCGCTCATGGGACCGTGCGTGCACCTCTGCCCCTGCGTCAGTATTGACACCGCCGCCACAACTGATATAACCGAGCACCTGCAAATGCATACGCCCGCACCTGTACCGTACGCACCCGTATTACCTGAATCGTGTACATTTTGCCGTATTTCGTGTATACATATAATTTGACATCCTTTTATTCTCGATATTGGTTTATGCCTAATTATTATATGTCGGCTGCCGGCTATCGAGTGCCAACACGCAAAACCTTGGTCAATATCAAGCTTCACTGCCTTTGCAGATCTTCAAAACACATATTTGATTTGAAAGGGGTTTGCAGCAGAAGATGGGGTTATGAATTAATTTCAATACACCCTAAATGACTGTGAAGTGATGTGAAGCTGTCACAGGTCACCCGAAGCTCTTTGAAGCTGTCTGAGGCCGTCCGAAGTCGTTTGAAGCTACCCAAAGCTGTCTAAAGCTGTTTGAAGTTGTTTGAAGATAGCTATAATATTTGAAGATCTTCAAAGCACTTCAAAGATATGGGCTATCTTCAAACCACTGCATAAGACATACCCTTTTCCTGAAGACATTTGAAGTAGTTTCAAGAAAAATCCATGTTTGCTGATGCATCCCAGTTCAACCTCCAAGCCATGTGAGAACAATCAATCTGGCAGCCTAGGCTGCACAGTATGGGTGGCTCAGAACTGGCATGCAGGGAGTGCGCGAGTTGAAGTTGGCGGTTATCGATTTGTGAAGCATCCTTCATTGGTGGAGCCAGTTTCATGTCCCAGACGCGGATAACCTCGTCATAAGAACTAGATGCGACGTATCTGCCATCTGGGGAGTATGCAACGGAGGTGACATGCTCTGTATGTCCCGCCAACGGCTGTCCCACTGGCCGACATGTGTGTGCATCCCAGATACGTATGGTGCAGTCTTTAGAGCCAGATACAATGTATGTGCCGCATGGTGAGTACGCAACAGAGAGGATGCACGAGGTATGCTCCTGGGACGGCTGGCCTACTGGCTGACCAGTGTGTGCATCCCAGGTACGTATGATCCCGGTGTAATCGCCGGAAACTATGTGTGCGCCATCTGGAGAGTATGCAACAGAGAGGACAGGGCCGATATGTCCCTGCAATGACTGTCCTGTTGGCTGATCAGTGCGTGCATCCCAGATACGTAAGGTGCTGTCGTAAGAGCCAGATATAATGTAAGCGCCGTCTGGCGAGTACGTAACAGAGCTGACCACACTGGTATGTCCCTTCAATGGCTGTCCGACTGGCCAACATATGTGTGCATCCCAGATACGTATGGTCTTGTCGTTAGAGCTAGACACAACGAATACTCCATCTGGTGAATAGGCAACAGAAGTGACACGTCTTGTATGTCCCTCCAACGGCTTTCCCACTGGCTGGCCATTGTGTGCGTCCCAGATGCGTATAGTCCCGTCGCGAGAGCCGGATGCAATGTATGCGCCGTCTGGCGAATACGCAACACAGCTGACATGGTCGGTATGTCCCCGCAACGACCGTCTCACTGGCTGGCCAGTGTGTACGTCCCAGATACGTATGGCGTTGTCGCTAGAGCCAGACACAATGTACGCGCCATCTGGTGAGTACGACACGCAGTTTATATAACCCTCGGGATATGTGGTTCATCAGAAAAAGATGTGCACTTTCGTTTAGCTAAACTGAGCTAAGTTGACCTGAATTTACGTGCCTTATGGACCTTACTGGATGTACACTTTCGTTTAGCGAAATTTAGGTTGATTTATCCTTGACTTAGCGAATTTAGCGAATTTAGGTTTGTAAAAACCCAGCCTGGCTGCCTCCCTGGCACATCTAGTTCCTGCACCTCAGTGCATAGGGCACAGGGTCACTGTCCACAAGCACTCTGAAGTGACCAGAGGCTCAAAAAAAGTGGTTTAGGGGGGGCATTTAGTCGATTCATCTAAATTTAGTGAATTTAGAATTGGGCGCTAAATTTAAATGCCAACTTTTCCTGACGTTGAAACAGGGGTAGACTGTCTCAGGCTCATTGCAGTACTCCGTTCTGCTATCAGACGTGTTCGCTGTTGACCATCTTGGACTGAGATTGGGCTATGATTCGGCCAGAACGTCAACGTCGACACGTAGATATGGGGTGTACTACACCTAACCCCAGTTGATGCAAATGAATCCGCAAACTTCCACATGTCTCGCAGAAATCTTTTGACAACCTCATCTAGATGGTTCGTGCTCTACAAAGGTCATGAGCTTGCCAGCAACACACTCAGATCAATGACCTACCGAAGACCACTTCTGCACATTCTCAAGTGTACTAACACCTTCCTTGATCTTCCCGCTTAGGTTCATCACCTCCATCCAGAGCAGAAATCGCTCCGACGCAAATTCACGGAGCATGCTCACGAGCTTCTTTGACCTTTTTGCTGATGTATAGTGGATTACCCAGTAGCGACAAGCGTACAAGAGCTGCTTAGATATAGCCTTCTCAACTCTAGCGGGCAGGTCCGGCACGTCCTCGTCAAACACATACGAAGACTCGAGGTTGCAGATGTTAAACGGCGGGTTCGGTAGTTTTATTTGCTCGAAGCATAGCTGCGCCAACTGTCTGTTATGTCCTTTTACGTGGCAGTAAAACTCACTGGATCTATGTTTGTTGAGCAGGTAATCGGGAAAAGACTTGTGCAGCGTGGTGATCGTATGGCCTGTCATGTCCGATACATGGAGTACCGAATACAGTGGACGTAGCGCCGCCCGCATCTTTTTAGTGCTGAGTCCTAGTAACCCAGCCATGACGTCTGCCGACAGTGACTCCTGAGCGCATACAACGGTGTCCAGCACGAGTTTCATCTCAGTCTTATCCCGGCTAGTTAGCTTTGGGTTGTTGAGAGCCGCTTCGAGTATCAAAGTGTACAGATCGTTTATGTCCTTCTCGCTATCGTTTGACGAGTCTTGGGAGACTTTCAGAATCTCTTCAAGCCGGTCATCAGCCCTAGAGAAGTTATCACACTCGAGGTACCGAGCCACGGTCGAGGCGTAAACGAACAGGACACCCGATCGCTCTACCAGGGTGTTGAGGTTGGTAGCTGAAAGGTTCATATGAGACATAAGCTGCGCATTCAGGTACGTTTTGACGTCTTCCTGGACGGTCGAGCGACCAAGTTCGTGCAAACGCAACTCTGTAGGCATGCTTTCCCCGCGCTGACCGCGCATGCGATCCAGTATCTTTGCGTCCGGGCGACTTGCTACAAAAAACTTCATTGGGAGCAGCTGTGCGTGCGAGAGCAAAGCGCTCAGCATTCGGTCCACGCCATCGTTGTTGTCGCATTCATCCAACGCATCGATCACAACCACAAGGTCAGTTCGAAGTGCATCCTTGATATCGCCAAGCGGGTCGACAACCAGGCTCTTGAACTGCTCACTTAGCACCTGGTTATGTGCATCTGGCTTTTCTTTCAGCATCTCAGACAATGCAGATCGGAACGGACGAGAGAACAGCGATAGCTGATACGACATCGTCGGCACGATCCGGTTCACGTCGCGACACGACGGCAGCTGTCGAGAGCAGAAGAAGCTCGCGGCCAGCTTCTTGGAGTGTTCCAGTCGCTCGCAGAAGCTATATGCGATCGTGGTCTTGCCGGTACCAGCCATACCGTTCAGCCAGTAGATCTTCTGACTCCTGTCGTTACACGCCCATTCATATATATCCTCCAAAATCTGGACACGAGTGTTCTGAGTACATCGACCGCGAAGATCGGATGATTCCGCAGAGTTATACTTCGCAGCAGGGGAGTGAGGAAGTAACCTAAGCCGGCTTTCCTATCAGCGGCATTATGTAGTCAGCTTGTTAATTCGGCAATCAACTGGCAACTCATCACAACGCACCGTTGCTTGTTCGTCGGCAATTCGCAAAGTCCTGATGCCTACGTCACTCTGTGCGTGGATCAATGCCACGCGAACGCTGGAGGGCTTTGACACCCACCGTCAGTCGCTGAAGTAGGGCTTGAATCCGGCGGTTGTGTTCGAGGATGTTGTCGGCGTCTGTTTCGTGCGTTCCTATCCTAGTTTCCGACAGCCTCACCCGAACACTCTCAAGCTCTTGATCAATTCCTCTATCTCATATGATTAGCGCAAGTGTTCGACGAGCATCACAAGGACCCACTTCGCGAAGTTGATGATAGTTGGTGCCATCGTAGGCGGAGTCGATGCGTCAAAAAACTCAGCGAGATCGTGGAGCAGCTCGTTGAGGTCTTTCCTCAGGTTCTCATAGTCTGTACGATTCCTATTTGCAGCCTGGCCGTAATATCGGTCAATGTAACACCCATCCACTCCGGCCTTTACCTACCTTTACGATATCAGCACTTATTGCAATCGTGTCGACAACTTGTTTGAGAGGGCCAAAACTACTGAAGCCCTGGCGTAGTATCTTGGAGACAGCCTTGAAGTCATCCCCGCGTTTATGTTTGGGACATGGTTCCGAGGTCGGCGGTGCAGGCATACCAGACGCCCGTGGGTTGGGCACGCTGTCATGTGATTCTACGGTTGGTGGCGCGCCAGGCAGTGAAGAGAGTGGCTCCACATTAGAGAGCATAGGCTCTAAATCGCTTGCAAGCATAGACGTAGTATGTACCTGCTGAGTCGACTGGGTTGATGGTCCGGGGTCGCCGGACGAGCTCGAGAATAATCTGATCCGTTTGAGACCTTGTTCAAAGTCATGTTTGAGATCCCGTTTCTTCCCATCACTCATATTTTGTAGCGAGCAAAGGATGGACGACGGAAGACCGCAAGACACAGTGCGTAGTTGATGAGCGCAATGAGGTTAGCGCCTGGCGGATACAGATCACGTGGTTTACCCTGGACCGGTCGCTCTGCCAAACTGAACATCACCGCCACCCGAGCCTGCTCGACATCCTCCTCTCAAGCCGGTCCCGTATCAAAGACCATCAGTAAGCTACGAAAATGCCCGCTGTGGTGGCTGACGTAGCCAACAAAGCGCAAGAGCGCTACTCCACTACCTGGGGCGTCGAACTCGTCATTCTCCTTCCTATCTCGACCTTTCCGTTTTCCTGCCGCGGCCTGACTCTGGTTGTGAACTTCGTATCGGGACACGAGGCGTCCCCTAGCCTATGTATGGATCAGTCAGCTCTATCTAACTCCTTTCTTGGACGCTTAGACTGTGCGACCCTCTGTCGACTCGCCCTGGCGTAACACTAAAGCTGTTCGCTATGAACGCCGCACCAGATTCCATCTCTGTTACCACTAGGTTTTGGAGCGCAGCACTGCTGTCTTGCATATGAACTGGCTCGTGCTAATACTCATGATTCTAAGGGCCTTTGCGATGAGCCGAACATTGACAAGCGGGCGCTTTGCATTCAACCACTTGCGATCAATAGGGTGATTCTCTGAGCCCGGTGTCAAGAATCTAGGAGCACAGTGGCAGGATTTTACTACACTCGACAAGATCGGAATATTGCCAGAGGGTTCGATATAATTTGTACGGATACTTTCTCAGAGGACTATAGCGGTGGGCGTCGGCCCAGCGTATCCGATACTCTCGCTGGACGACGAACTCAAGTCGTTAGATTTTTATCGATCCTTTGAACACCTACGAGATCTAAGGGCGAATCGAAACTCTCGGTTCAGCCTTTTCAACGAACTCGGCACTACCAGTTCGCTTACTGTAAGCTATTCTCCCCTCATTAGGCTGCATTTAACAATTCCGCACATTATCGGATGCAACCTTCTACAACGTCTATACTCTGAACTTTCCGCTCTGCATCTTGAAGACATGGGCCTCACTACTAGTTGGGGGACGTTGATGTGCATAATGCTACAGAGGGGGAAGGAGCGTGGAGGCGAGCCGGGGAAGCACTTCTCGTTGCCTCTATATATATGTAAATATGTGTGTCTATATACTGATAATGAACTGTGGACGGAACTTGAATAGTATATGGTTAAACGCCCAAAGTAGCAGTTGCGATCGTCACCAATTGAAGTTCAACGCATCCCTCGGAACGCACACAAGTGTCTATTTAGGATACAAGAATCATGAGCAAACGCGTGAAGAACTAAATCATCAAGAAATATACGCTTACCACCTCCCGGTACGCCGCACCCACTGATTCTGTCATGACTTGACACGTTTCCACCTATTATATTTCATTTTATTATATTTTCTTTAGACACATACCTTTTATAGAACATTTGTAAGGATGTGTCATCTCTTTGTCAGTAAGGGTTCATTAGTCAGAAGTCACGTGATCATAGAATCTTCTAGAACGATTAGTCATCCTGTATTTCAACTCTCATATCAAATACCTGTATGACTCGGTTCGCTTCTTAGTTTGTTCACGTAGATACAAGGCTGTGTCCCTAGTTGTATATAACCAAGGGCAAGTTCGAGGTTAAAGACCAAGAACTTGACCTCTTCGTCAATACAGTTCTCCTTACATCCACTTGGTCACTGGGCTATCAGTCGCCCATACCACTTAGCTTATCGTTTATCACATCTTAGAGGACTCTAACATTAGGTCAAGTTCTTCTGCGGATCGCCGAGGCAGCCTTTATCGCTGTCAAACCATCCGTCCTCATCGCACCCCTCTTCATCTCTGTTGAGAACTCATTTGGGACAAGCGCTGGTCCGGTGAAACGATAGATCCAGGGTGACCCTCGTAATAGTCAAAAGCGAGGACCTGCTATCAGTAACCGGGGAGTACCGCCCCCTTGTGTAGTAATCTTCACACCCTTCTTGGGATTCATATCCCCCACTCAGCGCTCCTAGCCAGTTGAACCAACCGCTTGCAGAGAATACACCGGACGCTTATTGCTATAAGCCGGCAGTTACTGTTCAACGCTAGTTGCAGAGACAAGGAGTTAGCGCCCGAAGTGGTTAACTATTGATCGAGTAGCCTTTTAAGGTGAACGCACGACCTAATCTGGATCTACAAGAACACCACCGTTGTTGCTATTGCAACTGGTTCCACCCGGAAGTTCGTTGCTGGAAAACATACTCCCCAGCCGAAGTTCGTAAAGGAGGACCTTGCGAATCCACAATCCGTTATATCCCAATCAAGCCTCAACAGCTTCGCAATCGGGCACAACAGTGCTTTGTCACACCACCCGGTTCTCCCAGCTGCAACATTTGCTTTAGACCTAACGACGGGTCTAATACTATTCGGTGCCCTTATTGCCCAAAAAGGGACGCATACCGTATTCAAGAAACCTTTTACCAGTTTAAATCTCGTCTCTAAAAACAGTTCGTCATCAAAACTCTTTTTATCAACCAATATCAAACTTCTCTTTAGTGTCTCTTCCATTAAACGCCCGAGCAGAACCATTGGCCGCTGCGCCTCCACCTCGATCAAGACCCCTGCCGGCTCTCAGATATCCCACACCTCAAGCCTCACCTCTCGAACCATCGATCCTACCCCACATAGGGTGGACAATTAAACCCAACGGAAATATTGGGCTATA